>JAQPPZ010001959.1:0-27078 GCA_028583015.1 Wollemia nobilis
CCAAGATGACGGCGGGCGGGAAAGCTACGCGGGAGAGCATGGGAACGCCAATAGACTGAACCAAGGGCACAGCAGGGCGAAGGGAGGGCAGTCAGAGATCGGGGGCGCTAAGGAGTCCTCTCCAACAGAAGAGGATGTAGGTCATGACAAGGATCCACCAGACAAATGGGGAGGTGGACCTCAGAAGTCGTACGCTCAGGCAGCGGCTTCAGAAACCCTTAGCGGTCTGCTCTCCAAGGAGTTGTTTCCTGTCGGGGACGAGTTGGACATCCCGGCAGAAATTCTTTCAAGCTTTGTGGAATTCGAAAAATTTACCCTCATCGGTAAGTTTATTGGCGGCCGTCCCGACATGGAGACCATTCGCAAGTGGGCGGCAGGTAAATGGCGAACCTCTGGTCACATGGAGTTGGCGGCCTTATCCCGGGGTTTTTCGCGATTAGACTGAATAACAAGGAGGACTACTGTAAAATCCTGGTTGGTGGTCCCTGGTTCCTAGGTCGCAGAAGTCTCTTTCTAAGGAAGTGGGGTATGGACTTCAACCCCGAGACCCAAAATATCAACATTGCTCCAATATGGGTTAGACTCCCGAGTCTCCCCCTCTTATGTTGGCATGAAAATGTAATCAGAGGAATTACACGCTCCATTGGTGAGTTGGTTACCATTGACCCTCCCACCAAAGCTCGAACCAGATTTGTTCAAGCTCGGTTATGCATTTTGGCAGATTTGGAGGCTGACCTTCCATCATCCATCACTCTCCGGTCTGGAGATATCATTCTTCACAAGCAAGCCATTGTGTATGAGAACAAACTAGCTTTCCTCCCCCTGTGCAGTTCTCAAGGGCACCTCTAGTCCAACTGTCCTCTTCAAAATCCAGGGATGAAGAAACGGGATTCCAGCAACCCCTTGGAACACGGTGAAGGTCAGACAAAGCACCCTGCTGCAAAAGGGCATGATTCTCCAGGCCCGTCTAGGGACCATCCCGAATCCTCCCACCCGGTGGAAGCAGTCTCCCCCCAAACGGTCTCTGAGCCGTGTGGTGCAAGCCCTCACCTTGGACCACAAGAGGAGAAGGACCAGTCCCTTCCACCAATCACCGCACGAGGCAGATTCACCCAAAATCCTGGACCATAACCACCCCGAGTCCCAAAATGTCTTTGGAAGATTACCTACTAGGAAGAAGGGGTGAAGCGATCGCAGTAATATCGGCCCTCGTAATACGAGAAGCCGAAAGCAAGGTGTTGATTTTGGTAGCGAAAGGAAGCAAGGTCGTCCCCCCAACAAAGACGGGCGGGACAAGGAGACGGCGGCGAGATGTTGCAAATGGTACTCAACGGCTGCTTTTTCGGGATGATTCTGATTCCCAGATGGGTGACTCGTCTGTCCCAAAACCTCCCCTCCAGCAAGGAAAGGGAGGTAAGAAGAATATCAAGCTGTTGAGATGAAAGTCCTCTCATGGAATGTGAGAGGGCTTAATGCGACTGCCAAACGGAGATTGGTGGGTGATCTCGAAAAAGAGGACGAATCCGTCCATCCCTAATTTTGCAAGAGACTAAGACCGATGCTATCTCTTATGCCAGAGCTGCTAAGGTCATTTGGGCTAAGGCAAAATTCCTCTCCGATCTGCGGTGGGAACGGCGGGCGGTCTCATGATTCTTTGGGATCCGAAGATTTTTGAGGGCAGCCTTCTCTCAACTTCCAGCAGGATTATCAATGTTTTGTTTCATTCCAAAGCCATTAACTTTTCTTGGATCTGTCTAATGTGTATGCCCCAAACTCTATCTCGGAGAGAGCGAGAAATGTGGAAGGCTATTTCCCAGGATGAGGGAAACGTTACGTAATTTCCCTTGGGTTCTAGGGGGAGATTTCAAGCTGTCCTCTTCACCCATACGAAAAGAAAGGAGGATCGGACCACTCTAGCCACGGTCACGGAAGACTTTCGAGATTTTGTTTCTACCAATAACTTGCTTGACATTGACCTCAAGGGGGCATCCTTCACTTGGAGCAACTGGAGGATTGGGAGCAATCTTATTCAAGTCAAGCTTGACAGATTCTTCATATCCCAAGAGGCTATTCCCATACTCGGTGCGGCAACTCTCTCGGCCTTACCGAGGATTGGGTCTGATCACAATCCTATTGTCCTGGAGACGGTTGATGGGCCTATTTTTAAAACCCCCTTCAGATTTGAGTCCATGTGGATTTCTCACAAGGACTTTAGAGGGTTGGGTTACTGACTGGTGGCGGAGAAGGTAGCAAGTTCCGCTTCCAAGAGAGTGGCCTTAAAACTCAAGTTAATCAAAAGGAATTTGAAAACATGGAACAAGGAGGTGTTCGGCAACATTTTTGAGTCCAAAAGGTCCATTTCTGCGAACCTAAAATTGGTGGAGGAGAGAATGGAGCTCGAAGGTTACACCGATTGCCTCGGGGAGGAGGAAAGGAGGCTCTTGGTGGATTATCATTCTATTCTTGCAAGGGAAGAAACTTTATGGCGCCAGAAATCTAGGGACCTACGGATTTGAGAAATGGAGACTCCAATACGAAGTTTTTCACGCGTCAACTTTGCGGCACAGAGGGGCTAAAAAAATCAGGGAAGTGGTGTGCAAGGATGGACGCGTTACCAAGGATATTGAGGAAATCCGAAGTGAAGCGGTTGACTTCTTCCAGGATCTGCTCGGTGTTCCTCCCGACAGTGATCTCCAGGTTCAGAAATCTCTGTTGGATAACTTCCCAGTCAAAGTTCCTCCCGAGGTAAGCTCTAAGCTTACGGAGCCTTTTTCTATGTACGAGATTAAAGAAGCTTTGTTCTCCATGCAACCGAGACAAGGCGCACTGGGCACGACGGTTTTCCCCCCATTTTTTTCAAGTTATGTGGGATGTTGTGGGTTCGGATGTGTGCGAAGCAATTCGGGAGATTCAAGCCTCCAGGATCCATCCATCCAAAACTAAATTCTACCTTTCTTGCTCTCATCCCTAAGTCTTCCGCTTGCAAAAGTTTCTCTGATTATCGTCCCATTAGCCTGTGCAATGTTTTTTATAAAATCTTAACCAAGTCCATAGCCAACCGTATGAGGTCCCTTCTTCCCTCCTTGGTTGGTCCTTCTCGAGGAAGCACAGTGAAAGCGAGAAACATTCTCGATGGTGTCATCACCATCCATGAAACCCTCCATTACGCTCACCGCTCCAAAAATCTTTGCTCTTTTCCTCAAAGCTGGACATGAATAAAGCTTTTGACGAGTTGACGGGGAGGTTCCTCTGTCCTTGTCCTCTTCAAGTTCGGTTTTCACCCTCAATGGATTGACCTTGTCAGTAGTTGCATATCCACTCCCTCCTTTTCTGTTCTAATCAACGGATCCCCTGTTGGGTATTTCCAAAGTGCCAGAGGCCTCAGACAAGGTGACCCTCTGTCTCCTATTCTATTCATCCTTCTGGCTGAGGTTCTGAGTTGGTCTTTGAAAGAGGCTCTTCGTCAGAATAAGATCTCTGGCATTTTTCCCACCTCCGAGTCGATCCTGTCTCTCATCAGCAATTTGTGGATGACACCCTCATCTCCACTGGGGCGTCTGTCACTCAAGCCAAATCCATCAAGCGAATCCTCTCCCGTTATGAAAAGGCTGTCGGACAGAAAGTCAATTACATCAAAAGCAAAATTTATTTTATTAACACTCCTATGCGAAGGCAGCTCCGCATAGCCAGAATTTTGGAATGCACTATTGATTCCCTGCCTGCGTCTTATATGGGTTTGCCTTTGGCTTGTAATGGCCGGGCCAATGGAAGCTTGTGGGACATGATCCTGGAACGTCTTCACAAAAAGTTGAGCACTTGGAAAGGCAAATTCCTGTCACAAGCTGGGAAATCCACCCTTACCAAAGCTTGTCTCCAAGGAATCCCAACTTACTTCATGTACTGTGTTCATCTTTGCTGTTTCTGTCCATTCCAAGATTGAAAAGATTCGAGAGGACCTTTACGTGAGTGCGGCAATGAAGAAAAATCGAGAATTCCTCTTGTGGCACGGGATAAGGTTTGCTTGCGAAAGGACCAAGGTGGCATGGGAATGAGGAGATCAAGACTCATGAACACTTCTTTGATCGCTAAGCACGCTTGGAAGATCTGACTAATGACCCGACGAGTGGGTCAAGGCTGGTTAAGAGGAAGTATCTTGGATCGAGTTCTCTTTTTGATGTCGGGATTCCTCCTGAAGCGTACGCCTTTTGGAAATACGTGCTTCAAGCCCGCTCTACGATCGACTACGGTGCTCGTTGGATTTTGGGTGATGGCAACTCCATTCTCTTACGGAAGGACGGGTGGAGTTCCGATGGAGCTCTCGAGTTGAGAGCGGACCTTGCTGGCCTGAAAGCCCAGGTGGATCCAAATTCCCAACTCAAGGTTGCGAACTTCATTGATCGGAGCTCTCTTCCCCCTCGGTGGAATTTGCCAGTCCTGGACGGCTTTAACAATGAAATGACTTTTTTGTCTAATATTCTTCGGTCTGTTTTAATTCCATCCGTTAGAAGAGATGACGAGAATCATACGGCGTGGCACGAGAGGATGGTACATTCTCTTTCAAGAGCGCCTATGACCTTCTTACTTGCGAGATTGCCATGGATCACCGGTGGAAAGTGATTTGGAGGAAGGGTATTATTCCTAAAGTTAATTACTTTGCATGGATTGCCTTTCATAATAAAGCCTTAACCATCGACAACCTCCATAAGAGGGGTTTTGCTATTCCCAACGGGTGCTTCTTGTGCTTTGCTTGATTGTGAGACGACAGACCACTTATTTTTGCCTTGTCCTTTTTCCCATTACGTCCTCGAGCATCTATCTGTCTTCCTTTCAAATCCTTTGGTGCACTCCCAGCTCCCTCAAAGATGCCTTCCACCAATGGCCCAATCCTTTCAAGAATCCTAAACTTCGCTTCCTTCTTGAGGCCTCTTTCCACCACTCCATTTGGCAGATTTGGCTAGAGAGAAATTCCGAGTCTTCGGCAAGGTCCCTAGAGTACCTCCTGTGTCGCTCAGAGAGCCTTATCCTTCGCCATTGAGAATTCTAAAGTTGTTCCTAGTTCCCGTCCCCGCCTTCCTGGCGAAGCAGCGATCTTCCAAAGTTTGGGCCTTTTCCCTATTCTTGATGGTGTTTCTAAGTCTCAGCGTGGGGATGTTATTTGGACCAAGCCCCCCTGTGGGCTGGATTAAATTAAACTTTGACGGTGCGGCCAAAGGCAATCCCAGCCTGCTTGGTTACGGTGGTGTGGTTAGAGATCATAACGGGAATCTCGTGTTGGCTTATTGTGAAGATTTGGGTGCCCAGACTAATCACTATGTTGAAGCCAGAAGTGTTTTGAAAGGTATCCAGATCCTCTCAGAGGATCCTCGGCCTTTGATAGTCGAAGGTGATTCGCTCAATATAGTCAACTATCTGCTAGGCTCTAAAGACCCGTCTTGGAGGGTCTACAACATCATTCTTGAGGCTAGGATGCTCCTCTCTCAACGTGACAGGTGGAAGGCATGCCATATTTTCAGGGAAGGAAATCGCGTGGCGAGACCACATGGCCAACAAAGGGCTTGTGACCACGTGTCTGTTGTGTGGCGCTCATGCTTCCCGTATGAGGTGGTGAGTTTGGCCAATGCGGATATCCTCTCATGATGTTCTCCTCGCTTGAGAAGGTCATTCGTTTGGTTTGGCTGTTTTTGCTTTCGATGGTCAAATTTCTCCGGCTAGTATTTTTGTTTTCCTTGGTAAAATGTGGTTTGTTTCCAGGATATTCGGACATAAGGGCCCTACTTATAGCCTTCGGGCAATTAGCGAGTTTTTGGTTTCTGTCATCAAGTTTATTCCTCCAACCACAAGGCATGATGCACATTCCAGCCAGGCTGATTTTGTACATAAGATTTTGGGATCCTCTATAAAAACCCACTGTTAATCTATTAAAATAATTACCAAAAAAAATTATCTATTACCGATTGATTAAAAATCTCATTTATTTAACAATGTTGACGTCAACCATTCAGTAAAATTACAACTTTCAACAACCCAAACCTCAAGTCATAGTGATGAATTCTTCTTCTATGAATCTTTCTTTGTCCTCACATGGGAGAATGCACAATGCATCAAAACCAATGCCCTCATCTTTAGGTATGGACGGTTATGGTGGGCATGGAAAGGAATGGGTCCTTATGGTGCCTTGCATGGGTCCGTATACTTTATTGTTTTAATGGGTGTCATTGTTTTATCTTCGTTTAAAAAGCCTATTGGATGTATTTATTTATTACCTACCTATTGCTAGCGAAGAATTAAATTTTTATACACTCAATATGACTGTGTTCTCCTAAATCCACTTTGTTCCCACGTGTTTATTCTGATTTGTTTGGGATAAGTTACGTAGCTTTCATTGGCTAGATCGACTAAACAAATACATAAGCTTCTGCCATTGCCCGTCGCTGTCCGCACCAGTGTTCCTAGTGGTTTCCAAGAAAGAGAAGAGGGAAAAAGATTGTGACGAGACAAACTGAAACGAAATTTGGGACCTCTGTTTTCTGAAAAAAAGATAGGTGATAAGTCAGTTTAAAGGGGTCTAATGTTCACCCAATGACCAACAATCAAAATTTTGTTATCTTTATCCAACAAAACTAAACTTCAAATAAACTCTTTACAATTTTTTTTTCTACATCTCGAGGCCCACAAATAATTTTAACTTTCCGTATCCTTGATTTAAATCTACTTAAAACAAAAAGAAGAGAAATAAATCTAATCTTAAGAGAAGATTAATGGAAGTCGGTTTCAGCCAAAGGAAAGCATTCGTGGAAAATTAATGAGTTGCGAGGGAACATCGCTATCAATTTTCTTATTCCCTAAGGTACCGTGTTATATAAATGAGTTAACACCAGTTGGTTTGTGTGAGTCATGTGCTGTGAGAACTCTGCAAAGTAAGAATGGTATATAATGGCTGAATGGATTAGGAAAAGCAGACTACCATGGCGGAAGCCCAGCAAAGCCTAAGATCTATCCTCTGCAGTGAAGAACGAGATTTCTTCATCAGAAACAATGGAGACAAGGTATAATTCTTACCGTTTAGGTTTCAGTACAGATAACTCTGCCCACTGTTTTATGTTTTTTAAGATCTTTAATTTGTGATCAAGTAGTTGGGTGTTTGCAATTGTTCAGGTTAAGGTGGAGGAATTGGAGGGGAAAACTTTGGGTTTGTATTTTTCTGCCCACTGGTGCCCTCCCTGCAGGGCATTCACTCCTCTCCTCTCAGAAGTCTATACAAAGTTGTTGGAGAAGGGGGGCTTTGAGATCACCTTTGTGTCTAAGGATAAAGATGAGAAATCGTTTCAAGATTATCACAAGACCATGCCATGGCTTGCATTACCATTCTCAGATGCAAAGTTCAGGGAGAAACTCCATAAGTCTTTTGGTGTGGTTGGCATTCCAACCCTTGTCTTTCTGGACAAGGGGTGTAAAACTGTAAATCGTGATGGGAGAGACATCGTGACAAACTATGGTGCTGAAGCATATCCTTTCACCAAAGAGAGGCTTGATGAGCTGAAGGCCGAGGAGGAGGCCATTCGGCTCTCACAGACCTTGGATTCTCTTCTGGTCTCCCCTGACAGGGATTTTGTCATTGCTAATGGAGGAAAACAGGTGATTGAATAGTTTTTATATTTTATATGGAAGATCATGGCTGAAGATTTGACTTTTTTTTCTGGGGAGTTTTTGTCTGACATGAATTTGGATCCCATGTATAGGTGGCTGTATCAGAACTGGTGGGAAAGACTGTTTGTTTGTATTTTTCAGCACACTGGTGCCCTCCTTGCAGAGGGTTCACTCCCCAGCTTATACAATTCTACAATGAGCTCAAAAAGAGAGGGGAGGACATGGAGATTGTGTTTGTTTCCAGTGACCAAGATGAGGAGTCATTTCAAGAATATTTTGGAAGCATGCCATGGCTTGCTCTGCCTTTTGGAGACACCACGGTGAAGACTTTGTCAAGGTACTTTCAAATTGAGGGGATTCCAACCTTGATTGTGATTGGCCCAGATGGGAAAACGTTACAAACAGGCGGTGTGGAGCTAATTCTGGAACATGGTGTTTCAGTTTATCCATTTACAAAGGAGAAATTAGATGAACTTAAAGCACAGGATGAAGCCAGACGTGCTGCACAGACCTTGGAATCTCTCTTGGTCTCGGAGGAGAGAGACTTTGTCATCACACACGGTGGGGGAAGGGTAAGTGTAAGTTCATTTATTTATTTGGTTTTTTGATCTCACCATGGTTCAATCCAAGACTCTAAAGCAGCCTCATGCCAAATATGAATACAGAACCCCTTATAGAAGTAGCCAGGGAACTTGAATTGAATTTATTTTGAACTTTCCGACACGTTTGATAAGTATTTGGATTTTGAACAGCAGAAATAGAATAGGAAAGCTTTTACTCCAAAATTAAATTCGTTATTAAGTTCGTTCCATCAAAATTTTATGTGTTTGATCTTACCAATTCATCTAAGCCAAGCCCGAATTCTAATGCTTTTGAAACCACCCTTATTATTATCATTATCATCTTGCATGTTAGAATTATCACAGGCCGTTATTCATTAGTAGCAGCTTGGCTAAAAGAAAACTTAAAGTTGAAATTATGTACTAAAGCAGTAGCAATGCCCATATAGAACTGTAGATCTCAACTACTCTTTAATGGCTTCAAGCCACTGATTTGGGGTTGATGTGGCCATGACAACCATCATGATTGTGGTGCTGCAGGTGCCGGTTTCTGAGCTCACAGGCAAGACGGTTGGTTTATATTTTTCTGCACATTGGTGCCCTCCATGCCGCGCTTTCACCCCAATGCTTGTCCAAGTGTATACTGAACTGAAGGAAAAAGGAGAAGCCTTTGAGATTGTTTTTCTTTCCAGTGACAAGGACCAAGGGGCTTTTGAGAAATACTATGCAACCATGCCATGGTTGGCTCTTCCTTTTGGGGACAAAGCCAAGAAGGATCTAAGCCAGTACTTCAATGTTAAAGGAATTCCAACGTTGGTCATAATCGGCCCAGATGGTAAAACTGTGGCAACAGGTGGCAGAAACATTGTTTCCCTCCATGGGGCCAAAGCCTATCCCTTCACCGAAGCTAGGCTTGCAGAGCTGCAGAAGGAAATTGAAGAAAAAGTAAAGAAATGGCCTAAGGAATTGAAGCATAGCCTGCACAATCATTCTCTGGTTTTGACTCAGAGGAAGGCTTATGTTTGTGATGGGTGTGAAGGACGAGGAAGTGGGTGGTCTTTTTATTGCAAAGAATGTGACTTTGATCTTCATCCAGATTGTGCCTTGAAGGAACAACAGTCTGAAAAACAAGAGCAAGCGAACGACTCTTCCAATAATGAGAACAAGACTGGAGGGATTGTCTGCGATGGAGAAGTTTGTCGCAGGGTTTAATCATTCAAAATCGCAGGGTTTTCTTACAGGGTATATTTAAGTTTAATCATTCAAAATCGCAGGGTTTTCTTACAGGGTATATTTAAGTTTAATCATTCAAAATCGCTGGGTTTTCTTACAAATCGCATGTTGTCAAGATTGGTACATTGGTAGGTACCATGATGCGGACATAAATATAAATTATATATATTGTTTTAGATATAAATATAACTTTTATGTTTTTTAATATTTTAAATTGTTAGTTTTTACTTATGGTACAGCATACAAAATTTATGATAGTTTATTATTTGTGCATTGGTCAAGGGGAAGTGATTGAGAAAGATTGGTCAAGGGGAAGTGATTGAGAAAGAAAAGTTTTATATTAATGATGTAATATATTTAACCAAGGTTCAAATTTTATATGTGCATTTTAATATTTTTGTTAAATTGTATATGTTTAAGTGGTTAAAACCATGAGTTTTTAATGTGAAGACTTGTGTTCAAATCTTGCTAACCAATAGATGTATAATTGTCAATTTTAATACTACTATGTGATTTGTTGAAATGTCACCATAATACATTCATGATGTAATAAAAGAATAGTTTATTTATATATATATATATAAAAGAATGGCAAGTGGTTCTTTTATGATAAGAACAAAATTATTTGTAAAACAACTTTATAACAATGGTAAAAGGATATTGTTTCAATATAATATAAATCCTCAATTCTTTGATACATGAAATTGGTGGGATGTTTCAATCCAAATCCTCAATTCTTTGATACATGAAATTGGTAGGATGTTTCAATCCGATATAAACTTGCAATTCTTTGATACATGAAATTGTTGGATGTTTCAATTCAATCTAAATCAACAATTATCTCATACATAAAATTGGTGGGAGGTTAACTGCTTCAACAAGAAGTTAGTGCTATGAGGGTAGAGTCTTGGAATGTTCACACCCAAATCATTGACATTGTTGCAGTTGTCTCCACTATGGAGTGATGTTATCGTCATCACGAGTCTCTTTAGTCTACCACATGCTACCGCCATTATGGATCTCTCATAGCCAGTTGAGCTAAATGACATGCTTATGGGACAAAATCCGCATGCTTAGTCTCTTTCGTTTTTTTGTTTTCTTGGTATTATGTGGTTTGGCTACATCCATTGTTGTATTATCTCATTTTGGTTGTGTCCAATGTTGTATCATCTCATTTTGATTACATTTAGTTCATTTTGATCAACTTCATAGTGCCTCGCTGTGTTTAGTACATAGTAACGTTCGAAATTATTTTGACTTGTGTTGGAATTTGTAAAATCTTCCACAAACATCCCAAAACATCCATTCACCACAATCATATGCAAAAAAATAAAGAAGAGGAAAAAAGAAGAATATATAGACGAAAAAGAGAAAGAGATAAACGACACAATATGAGAGAGGGAATAAGGGATGGGTGTCAGTGGGCACCACCACAATGTTTTCCATATATCACAATATGTTACAAATGATTGCTCATTGAGGGGTATTTATAGTGATACCAAAACCCCAATGAGAGGTTAATCTCATGCCAACATTTATTTAACCTTGTGGTAAACCTTACAATTAAGTAATACTAAATTACCTTTTAAGCAAGGTTATCCATAAATGTGGATTAACCAATACCAATAAGGGTGATGTAGCACCCTAAAATTGGCGCAGTAAAATTATAAAATTTACATTCACCTTAGTAAATAATTTTAAAATCAAATTTAACCTCCCAAACCGCCCGTTAACCGTCGGGTATTCCGTTTCCCCCTTTTTCGTGCCAATTTTAGAGGTTGTTTTGACCGTTTGACGATATCGTCGCCGATCAGACGATATCGCCCCAGATTTGACGATTTCGTCCGGACTAGGACGTCCGGACGATCTTGTCGCAAAACTGAATTTGCATAGTTGGAATCTGTTCCAACGGGTCTCCAATCTGGGCAGAAGCGTGTCTGCGCCGTTGGGACCCTCCCCGTTGGAGATCTCCCAAATTGGGATGATCTCCAACCTCCTACCTACTCCCCCTAAGCCTATTTAATCTCTAAGATTTTCCCTCCCCAACCCCTGGCTGAAATTTTCTGCAAAGTGATTCCCTCTACATTAGAACATCCTAATCTTGCATTTGCACTAGTTCCACATCGATTTTATTGCAGGTACATCATTGTTTTTCAGTCGGAGCCAGCATCCATCGTCGTCGACGAACCTGTTCAGATCGGAGGCGATCCCGTCGAATGCGAGACGATTTCGTACTGATGCGAGACGATCTCGACTGCAGCCCACATCGAGGCAATCAGTGCCTGGAGTTTGCTTTTCTCAACTCTGTTTCTATCATTTTATTCTGTAAATTAGATTATTTATTCAGTTTTTATGTTATTTTGCATTTGGAGTTCACCCATTTAGCTTAGATTGCATGCTAAGTTCATGATCTGCTATTAAAGTACAGTAATTGGCTTTAAATTCTGTTCTTAAATATTGTTCAGTATTCATATTGCTATTTGGTGTAATTTGCCTCTGTTAGCACAATAGAATTTCTTGTATTTTGCATCTATTTTCTGTCTTGCAGGTCTCTGGCGAATTCGTCTGACGAATTCGTCAGATCTCGGACGATTCTGTCAGTCTCAGACGATTCTGTCAGATTACAGACGATTCTGTCAGATTACAGGCGATCCAGACTGCTTCAAACGTCAGAATCTTCTGCAGACATCCGGATCAGGTATTTTTCATTGTCATTCTGTAAAATTCTCTATTTTCTGCTTTCAAATCTGTTTGTTGTATTCATGAAAGTTGCATTTTCATGTAGTTTTAATTTAGATTCATTCGGCCAAACCTAGGATATGAATGCTTAAGGTTAAAACGAACTCATCAAACACATTCCAAAACCTAGGCGTGGAAACTGCCGCTAAATGTTTCCTGGTGAACCCACCATCCGTCGAAAAATCACCAAAATACACCTCCCTTGAGAGGCGGGACCTTCGCAAAGTCCTCTCAGTCCGAGGTATCGCGACATCCTTTTCCCATCCTCCTTCCGGGCGCGGATCCTATAGCCTGAAGGTAGGGATGCGAAAAATTTGGAGCGATACATTTTGGTGAACCCGACGTGAATGCATCATAACCTTTTGAAAACAAAAACAAAAACAAAAAAAAAAAATTAGAACAACTAAAACTTAGATGCATTTTAAAACATTTAAGGTTTAAAGTCATGTTTAGATGGTAGCTCCTAAAAAGAGGTTAGCAGTTACTATAAACGTAGAAAATCAATTGGCAGCTATAGAAGTTAATTCTGTCCTTAGTATCCCTGAAACGAGTAGAAATCAATCCTTGTGGGACGAACTTGACAGGAGACTTAGTATCATCTCATCTAGGTCCACACAACTTAAGCAAATTAAGAGGCTAGTCTTGGATAGAATCCTGGATCCTCATCAATTAGTTTTTTATCATGAACTTCAGAGAGCCTGCCATAGATGGTTAGCCTATAGGAGAGCTTTAGTATCTTCAAAATTATTCACCTTCGAGGAATACCTCGAGAACGCAGCCATTGTGCACCAATTCCTAGGCCTTGTAGAAGACCAAGAGGTTGTTCTTACAGATAGGGAAAGATGGAATAGAGTTCCTCGTGCTATGTTATATCGAGAGTATTGCCATGAGCTTTACTTCTATCAACCAGCATCTGAGATAGATAATATTACCATAGCCCTTTTCATCAAATTCTTAAAAGAAAACTTTCAATTTGAAGAAGAACATTTCATGACCCCTGAACAACTCGAACCTATTAATGATATTCATAAGTTATTCATAGAAAACTAGCTCATTTACTTTCAGTCTTATTATTGCGTGCATCTATTGTTTTATTTGCTGTCTTTATTGTATTATTTCAAAAAATTAAAGAAAAACTAAAAAAATAAAAAAACTTAGCAAAAACTTAAACACTTCAATTTCAAATATTATAGTAGGTATATAGTAAATATATACCTCTTAATTTGTTGCATATATATATATATATATATATATATATATATATATATATATATATTTGCTGAAATCAAAACTTAGCACCATGCCTAAACTTAGGAATGGCAAAGAAACTTTAGGGGAAGGAGAAGATTGGTTACAAGATACAACTGAAAACCCAAATGTCCTTCTTGGAGATTCAAATCCGGAAGGAGAAACTCTAGGTCAATCAGATGAAGACTTAGGGGAAGATAAAGAACAAGAAGCAAATGTTAAAGAGGATGGATCCTCATCCCCTAGAGTAGCTCCAAATGGAACTATTGCCTTTGACAATGCAGAGCATTTCAAGAGATTTCTCATGGAAAACATTGATGACCTTAATGTGGCAATTCGCCTTGATAAAGGGCAAATTAGTAAAACTCAAGCAACCATGGAATATATGTGCAATATGCAGACTAATCCCTTGTCTTTCATTGATCAAGAAAGTGACAAGGGTGGACCATCCAATACGGATATGGTCACTATAGCCCAAAGCATGTCAAAACAACAGGTTACCCAACCTCCTAAGGAACCTGTTACTCAACCTAAAATCACTCCCGCACAAAAGAAAATTCCCTTCACTACTTTATTCCGCCAAACTATTGAGCAAAATGCTTTAAGTAAACAGAAACCTAAAACTAAGCCAAATACAAACTTTCAGCAATCTGGAATACAACATAATACGACTTCAAAATTCCTCCATAATACTTTTCCTACCAATAATTTACACAACAGTAACATGGCATCTAATCTGCATGTTCCTCCATCATATGCCCATAACACTTATGTCAATGCCCTACCAAACCAATATGGGGGGCAAACTAGTAATCTGGAAGCCATGGTGAAACAATTAGCTTCACGTATGGACCAGATAGATCCCTACCGTCCCTCGTATAATTATCGAGAGATCTGTAGTCAACCTTTGGATCCCATAGTTGTAGCTCAACCATACCCTAAACATTTTCCCATGCCTGTCCTGCCTATATATAAAGGAACCGAAGATCCCATAGAGCATCTTCGCATGTTTAGGATAGCATGTCACGACATATCGCATGACGACTTGCTATTACTAAAAATGTTCCCCAAAAGTTTAGGTGGAATGGCATTAGAGTGGTACTATCAATTGCCCACTCATTCTTTAAGAAACTTTGAAGAAACAGCTGAATCATTTGTCCATCAATTTAGTGCCTACATCGAGAGGCATGTAACTATTAAAGACCTATACAATTTAAAACAAGATAAGGATGAATGCTTTGCCGATTTCTTAGCTAGATGGAGGCAATTGATAGGAAAACTGCACTTTGTGCTACCCTATAGGGAAATGTTAGACATTTTCATCAACAATTTACAAGAACAACTATCTTATGAACTATCAACTGCTACCCTAACTACCTTCGATCAAGCTATAGATTTAGCTCGAAGAGTAGAAGATGCCCTCATTAGGAGAGGCCAACTTAGGAAGAAGGATGATGAGAAAACATCCAGAAATCAATATAAAAACAAACAGGTTGTCGGTGACGGAGTCACTGACAGCAGAAATGTTGCTAATATCAATGCAACGAAGACAACGAAAAAATTCATATTGAAACCTCCTGACAAGCCTCCTCGAGAATTCACTAGATTAAACCAACCTTTGTCAACTATTTTACCTCAATTACTCGAAAGAGGTTTGATCCAATTACCCGCTATCCGGGAACCTGACCCAAGTATACCCGGATATAGAGCTGATTTGCACTGTGATTTCCATAGAGGACCTGGACATTCTACCAACGCTTGTAAGAGATTGAAACATAAAATACAAGATTTGATTGACAATAATGAAATGGAAGTGCAAGCCTTCCAACCTAAACAAAACCCTCCTAATAATACTCAAAAGACCATTCCCCAAAATCAAAATCAAAACGCCAATCAAACTTTAGACATATTTCAACACCCTTTACCAAGACATGGTAAAGAGGTGGCCAATCAAATCGAACATCATAATGTTCCCCCTCCTACCCGATATGTAGGAACCATTAGCGGACAATTACCTATTCAAGATTCTCAAATATTTGACACGACCTTATCCCTAGTTACAACCAGGCCCTTACATAATTTTCAAACTTCTGATTCTAGTGATATAGAATCAGATAGTGAAAGTGAACTAGACATTACTTCAAACCAATCGAATAGTTCTGAAAATGAATCAGATCCTATTCAACCTATCACAGATGCTATGGTTCCAGAAGAACCATTTCCTAGAAGAGTCACTACTCGACCTTCTTCTAATATAGTCCTTCCTTATGAACAAGCCATAAATTCTCAACCGAGACCGTTTCAACGTCATCACTATAACATTGTAGGTACCATTGGAGTCGTTACTCGACAACAAGCTCAAAATTCCCAACAAGAACCAAACCAGAACGATGGATCAGCTCCATTCATTCTGAAAAATCCTAATAAAGGGAATCTTGCTTCTAATACTCAATCTAAACCCCCTTACAACATTAATGAGCAATTGTCCAACACTACGGCCAAAATTTCCCTCTTAGATTTATTAAGATCCTCTCCCACCCATAGGGATGAGTTGATGCTTACATTGAGCCAAATGATGGTACCTCAAAACATTCAACCTGAAGCTATGGCCAATACGATCATCACTCGAGAGATTGATTGTATTGACTTCAGGGATAAAGATATCCCGCAACATAGTTTACATAAGGACAATCCCTTATACATTACTGCTTTAATTGGAGATGTAGCTGTCAAACGAGTTTTGATTGATAATGGCTCATCTCTAAACATTTGCACCTTTGACTTCTACCAACGATTTGGCTTTAGAAGTGATGAAATGAAGAAAACTGATATGATCATCAAAGCTTTTAATGACGAAACACAAGAAACGTGTGGAGTTATCACCCTCCCATTGCAAGTTGGTCCTAGAACCCTAGAAACAACCGTGTTTATTGTACATTGCCCAGCATCGTACAATATACTTTTGGGTCGCCCTTGGATCAACGCCATGCGAGCGGTCCCATCAACTTTACACCAATGTGTTAAATTTGAGTTTAAAAATCAGTTGGTCACTATTCATGGTGACCCTAGACCTTTTGATATGTGTGCTTTGGCAGAACCAGTTGGAGTGCAATTTTGCCCAGCTCTGTCATCCACACATCCTAGTTCTTCTTTTTCATCTAAAACTATGAAACATAAACCCATAACTTCACCTAGTTCCCCTCCATTAACTTCATCCTCCTATATAGATCAACAACCCTCTAAACAAATTACTTTAGAACCTCAAAAAGATTTCAAATCTACAACCAATTCTTCAACTATTACCCCTACAAATTCAAAACCTCTAGACACATCTATCATACCTTCCACATCTCAAGACATAGGTAATAAACCTTCTACATCTTATGCCCTTTATGATGAACTATTACCCGATTTATCTACAACCTTAATATCAGAAAAAATGAATGCTTTCATGCAAGATTCAAACCTTTTAAATAAATTGCCGCCATCTCCTCGTACTTTGGGCCTCCCACAACCTATGGGAAGTACTTACCAAGTCGGGAGTTGTGCCTTCATTTATAAAGGATATGACTGGGGAAGAATCCCTCGGAATATCAAAACTCATCATGAGGGATACGCTCGGTGTTATTTTACCAATGATTATATTAAAGCTAAACCCATGATGCTTAAAATGGGATATAAAGGGAAAGGCTTGGGACCTTTCCAAAATGGCATGAAAGAACCTTTCGAGGTAGAACCGTGGCCTGCCCGTTGTGGTGTGGGCCTATTTCCTAGTAAGGGACAACCCTTTCCTTTTGAAGAGGATGATCACCTCATATGCTATCAAGATTATTTGGATAGGCATGTTGATTTGCCTCTTAATAATCAGTCGTTTTCATGCAACATGCTATCCATAGCATACCCTGAAATGATTGTTGACCCCGATGAAGAGTTGGAAGGAGATATCTTCCATGATGTCTCTGTTGAAGAGATGTTACACAAT
This sequence comes from Wollemia nobilis, assembly GCA_028583015.1. Classification (NCBI taxonomy): domain Eukaryota; kingdom Viridiplantae; phylum Streptophyta; class Pinopsida; order Araucariales; family Araucariaceae; genus Wollemia; species Wollemia nobilis. The sequence continues at coordinate 17,410 of JAQPPZ010001959.1, forward strand.
GGGTTTTATTTTGATGGTTCTATACCAACTATAGCCCAACTTGAGGCCACTGATCCTCGGAATGAATTATCTAAATTAACCTTACAAGAATTACAAGAATTGGGCGTTTCACCCGCCCCACCTAATTTTGAAAGAGATCTACACATGGAGGTAGAAAATGTCATTAAAATTAACATTGGAACTGAGGACAATCCTCACATAATCAATATTGGAGCAGAACTAAGTCCAGAAAAACAAGAACAATACATTGCATTCCTTAAAGAGTATGAAGATGTCTTCGCTTGGACATACGAAGATATGCCAGGTCTAGACCCTTCCGTAGTCATGCATCATCTAGTGGTCCATCCGGATGCTAAACCGGTTAAACAAAAACTTAGAAAAATGCATCCCAAAGTGGCTTTGCTAGTCAAAGGGGAGTTAGAAAAACTCCTGAATGTTATCTTTATACAAGCTATTGATTATGTTGAATGGATCTCAAATGTAGTTCCAGTCACCAAGAAAGAAGCTACCAAAGTTAGGGTTTGCACCGATTTTAGAGATATCAACGCTGCATGCCCTAAAGACGACTTTCCTCTTCCAAACATGGATCAAATTATTGACTTTACTGTCGGAAGTGGGATGATGTCCTTAATGGATGGATTCTCCGGTTATAATCAAATTCGGATAGCTCCTGAAGACCAGGCTAAAACAGCCTTTATTACCCCCTGGGGTACCTTTTCTTTGGAAAGTGATGCCATTTGGCTTAAAGAACGCAGGTGCAACTTACCAACGAGCTATGACCTACATTTTTCATGATATGATGCATGATATCCTACATGATTATGTAGATGATATTATAGCTCGCTCTCTTATTGAAGATCATCATTTGGATGATTTGCGAAAAGTCTTTAATCGATTACGAGAATATCTCATTCGATTAAATCCAGCAAAATGTATATTCGGAGTTAAGTCCGGCAAACTATTGGGGGTTTTAGTTTCTTTACGTGGTATCGAAATTGACCCTCTCAAAATTGCGGCTATCACCGATATGCCCGCACCTACTAATATATCTGAATTACGAAGTTTACAGGGTAAACTTCAAGCTATCCGTCGCTTCATTGATAAGCTGGCGGACAAAACTGGTCCTTTTCTCAAACTTCTTAAGAAGGATGTCCCTTTCAATTGGGACACAGAATGTAGAGAAGCTTTTGAACTTCTCAAACAATATCTCCTTAACCCACCGGTGCTTTCACCGCCTAAATCTGATCGCCCATTTCTCCTCTATATTTTTGCTTCAGATTCTGCCTTAGGAGCTATGTTAGCTCAACTCGATGATGAAAAATGAGAACGTGCTAATTATTATATTAGCCGAACCTTCATCAGTTATGAAACCCGCTATACAGCGTTAGAGAAGCTATGTCTAGCAGTCATTTTTGCTACGCAAAAATTACGACATTATATGCTTAGTCAAAAAACGTATGTCATTGCTAAATACGATCCCTTAAGGTATCTCATGAGTCGACCTTATTTATCGGGTCGCACAACCAAGTGGGTTCTTGCTCTAAGCGAGTTTGATCTCACATTCATAGGACAAAAGTCTGTTAAGGGTCAAATCATAGCAGATCAATTAGTTGCTGCACCCTTAGAGTCTACTCATCCCCTCATTATCGAGTTTCCTGATGAATGCCTTCAATTAGAGGCAGACCTTGTTGAACAATGGTCCTTATACTTTGATGGAGCCCGATGCATGAGTGGGGCTAGTGCGGGTATTATTTTAATATCTCCGCAAAAACATCTTATTCCTCTGTCCTTCAAACTGACCTTTGCTTGCACCAACAATACTGCTGAGTATGAAGCTCTAATCCTTGGATTACGAGCTGCTCTAGCACTAAAAATTAAACACCTTTTAGTTTTTGGGGATTCCCAATTAGTTATAAACCAAATTAATGAAGTTTATCAAACCAGAGATGATAAACTTCGCCCATATAAGGCCTATGTTTTACAACTAATGTCTTTGTTTGATCAAGTCACCTTGGAAGCCATTCCTCGAACTAGCAACCGTGCAGCTGATGCCATGGCCGCAGCTGCATCTCTCCTGCCCTTGGAGTTAGACGACGAATATGCCACTATCATTATTCGTCGGCTCCAGGAACCCGCTTCAACTAAGTCATGCTTAGAGCCTTTGGATGTGTTTCTAATCAATGAAACTACTCCTGAACCTTGGTATACAGACATATTTGATTTTCTCCAAAATGGGACTTTCCCTGACAATTCTAATAGAAACCAGCGTCGGTTATTACGTCGACGAGCAAGTCGCTTTGTAATAATTGGCAATACTTTATATAGGAGATCTTTTGAAGGTATCCTATTAAGATGTTTAAACTTAGAAGAGTCTAAATCAGCCTTGAGTGAAGCCCACGATGGATCTTGTGGAGGACACTTTAGTGGTAGTGCCATTGCTAAAAAGCTCCTTCGGATAGGATACTTTTGGCCTACCATGGAAACGGATGCACATGAGTATGTGCGCCATTGCGACAAGTGTCAAAAACATGCTGACCTTGTCCATGCGCCTGCACAAGAGTTGCAGGCTATTTCATCTCCATGGCCCTTTTCTAAATGGGGCTTGGATATTATTGGTAAAATCAATCTTGTGTCATCTGATGGACACAAGTTCATCATAACTGCCACTGAGTATTTCACGAAGTGGGTTGAAGCTATGCCTTTAGCTTCTTGCACTGGCTCACAGGTCTCTAAATTCATTTTTAATCAAATCATTTGCAGGTTCGGAATTCCTGCGAATCTCATCTCTGACAATGGAACTCCTTTCAAAAATAAAGATGTTAAAAAATTATGTCAAAAATATAAGATTCAACATCACTGGTCCACTCCCTATTATCCTCAGGGTAATGGTCAAGCAGAAGCTTCTAACAAAACTTTAATCAAAATTCTCAAAATATTAGTCAATAAAACTGGCCGTGACTGGCATATTCAATTATATCCAACCTTGTGGGCTTATCGAACTAGTGTTCGAACCCCGACGGGCACTTCACCATTTGTTTTGGTATATGGTGCTGAAGCAGTTTTTCCATTTGAATTGGAAGTTCCTTCTTTGGCTCTGCTACTTCAAGATACCGAAGTAGGAGATGAATATCATGCTGGCAGACTCAGTCAGCTGGAACTCCTCGATGAAAAATGCATCAATGCTTTGGAGCATCTCCGTGCTTACCAAAACAAGCTTAAAAGATCATATGCTAAGAAAGTTCGTCATCGATCCTTTGAGATTGGCGACCTTGTTTTAAAAGAAAATCAAAAAATACAAATGCAACCAAAGAACTTAAAGGTAAATTTGAGCCCAACTGGCTCGGACCATACATCATTACTGCTAAATTTGAATCAGGAGCATATAAATTATCTACCTTAGATGGTAAAGAACTTAAAGAACCCATGAATATTTTGCATCTTAAACGTTACTATGCATAAATTTGGTCATTTCATCCATGATATATTTGTTCAAAATCATTATCTTGTATTTCTTTCAATTTATAAAAATCCAAAAACACCAAAAACATTCATAAATCTCCAAAAATCTTCAAAAACTATCTATTGCATTTATTTAAAGCACTAGTTAAATTCCTTTTGCTCAAAAACTAAAATCAAAATAAAAATCTAAAAACAACTATATGCTTGACTCTTTCGAAACCAAAACAATATACAGAAGAAAGAGAGAGTCAACATTCTCAAAACTTCTTAAAAGTGTTTATATATATTTTCTTACAATTATTGCGGTTATATGTTTCAACTTATTTTGGATAAATTAGCATTTATTTTGAATCCCTCACTTGCACACTCACAAAAAAATAAATATCTTGCTTTTATCTGGCATGATTACTAATCTCTCTTATATCAAAGTTCACAAATTTCAATTAAATAAAGTTTGAGCATAGAGAATTGATCTTGTTATTTACTTAAACCAAGCACATCTTTTCACAATAAAATGATTATATTTGTAATTTCCATGTTTTGCTACATAGTAGAACTGATTTCTTGAGTGAAAAGTTTCCCCTGCTATCCTATCATGCACATGGTCTAGAATCTTTGAGAATTGGCAAAAGGACAAGCTCACCCCTACCCAGAATAAAAATCCCTTGCTCTACAGACTAATCCGAGCAAGTATCCCTAGCAAAGAAAAAGAGAAGAAAAATTCAAGAAAGAAGAGAAAAGAAAAATGTTATTTCAGCAATGTTCCAAGTATTATCAAGCAAAAGAAATACAAAAAGAAAAATAAGCAAAGTTCAAAAGAAAGCAAGAAAGCAATAAAATCCCTTTCCCTACCCTTTGAAAAGAAAAGAAGGGTTGATGAGCTTGAATCCCTGGAATTCTCAATTATTCGAAAAATTGTGAGGTAAGCCCCATAACAAGTGGTTTGTGCCCAACCTCGCTTGGCCTTGGGTAACTCCTAGCGTGGCGATATGTCTGTCACATTAGCGACCTTCTTTTGTACAGACCTATGTCTGCTTATGGATTAGCTAGCTCTTGATAATCCGACCTACATAGTAGTCTAATATGGTTATATGCATCTACATCATGGTTAATGAACATTTATTTGGTTTCCTCAAATCACTTGTATCATAGTATCTTGCTCAAAACTGGTAAATGAACAATGCAATTGCACACACATTTGTATTTGAGAGATTTTGTTTATCATTAGGATAAATCAAGATCGGAAATGAATGCACATATGCACATGGGATTCCTTATAAATCTAACTTTTGTCTTCAAAATACTTTGAAATATTATTTTTGCAACTTGTTTGGAATAATCAAGTACAATTATTTTTCACAAAGACAACTATAGAATTAGAAAAATCAAAAATTTCTTCCAAATTACACAAATCAAATCATATATATCTGGTTGACTTTCGCGACGATGGTATAGTTTCAAAACCAAAATTGGAATTTTATGCCTAGCGCAAGTCCTCATTTTCATCTTTTCTGTTCATCAAAAAATCAACCATGCAATAAAACTATCTATTTTTCTTTGATTTTCGCGATGATGGTATAAGTCTATACCTACATATTCTATGCCTAGCGCAAACCATTGTAACAATTTTTATTCCCCATTTTATCAAAAATCATAAAAACCATATGACTTCATTTTACACAAATTATGCTTTTCAAAAGCAAACCCATTTTTTCACTATTTTTATGTCATTATGTCAACCTTTAACTTTGCAATGATGGTATAATTCCTAAGGAATTATTCACAAATTTTATCACACTTAGGAATTTATGCCTAGCAAAAATCATTTTAAAAATATTTCATGCATAATATTTTTCATGAAAGTCTGAAAACAAACCAACCATCATCATCATCATTTGCACTATCACAACAAAGTCTTAAGACAGTCTCTTAAGCACTCTTTTACTTTTCGCAATATTTCTATACGGGGATTAGCTTGACGACCGAGTGAGCGGCGACTCCATGAAATGGTCTATAATAGCGACAATGTCCTTTGAAATTATTGTTAAAAGTCCCCTTTTATTTTTATCAAAATTATTGCATCACATACAATCACTTTGTTACATCAGATTATTTCATTTAAAATTTTATAGCATGACATTCAAATTATAATATTTCCAACGACATAATTACATGAATTTTCAAATCAATCAATCAAAACATAAAATCATCATAAACATACTCAAGACACAAGTCATATGATCAAAAATATATCATCTATATATATATATCTCAAAAATATATGTACATCATCTCAGCTAGATTGGTATGCCACAATCCATATCTTGGCATACTCAATCAAATGTCCTCCGAGCAGTGTCTCGAGAGCCCCTAGAGCTCTCAGCCTCATCTCCTCCCCCGCCCTACGGAGGACGAGGTGGCCCCATCGCAGTATGTGTGGTACTGCGAGTCCTCGTCGTCGATCGGGATGAGCTCCTCGATGACCCTGTCCTGATCGGATCTGCAATAGCAGTCGACAGCTGTACCCTCTGGCCCTCGGGCACCATCTAAAAATAGATCCCCTGGTAGAATGCGGTCTGAGCAACCGACCGCATCAGCTCCTGAGTGCTCGCCCCTCCGCCCCGTGCCCTGAGGCGTGCAATCTCGTCTCTGAGCTGTGTCACCTCAGCTCGATGTCGTGCAGCCTCGTCCTGCAGAGTCTGCACCTGTGTCTGGAGATGGATATTCTCCGTCCGGAGAGTCGTCGTCTCGTTGCTCTCTCCTGTGTCAATGCCCTTGCCCTTATCGGGCGATGGTGGCCTCTCTCTCTGTGGAGATGGGGGTCTCTCCTCCCTCCTCTCCCGCTGTCGTGGCCTCTCCTGTGCCTGTGGCCTCCTCTGCTCTCTCCCGTCGTGACCCTGGGCCGCCTCTATCGTTGCCTGGCACCGCCTCCCTATCCGACGCACAACTGCGTGGATCGGACCCTGTGCCCTCGTCATCCGAGGAGGGCGGATGCCTACGTACCAGGCATCGTAGCCATCGGCTACCCCCGCGTCGTCCCCATCCACTGGCTGGATGGGGGCATCGTCTGCGTCCTGGCTCCAGAAGCGCTGCATGTCAGGAGCCCCGCTAACCGTGGTGTTATCCCGGATAGTCCGGGAAAACTCGTAGTCCCTGAGAGATGGGATCCCCTGCTGCAGACCGAACTGTCTCAAAACTCGGTCATAGCGGTGGAGCTCCACCTCTCCTCTCTCCATCCATAGCCAGCAGACTCGCCTGATGCGAGCCAGCTCCTGTCCATCCTCGGCCCACCCTGGGTGCCCTCTCCATGGTCTCCAGGTGATCTGATCCGGGACCAAGTCATCCAGTAGCCTCCGGGACATCGGTAGGTCGATCCGCCGTTGTGACCCTCTTCGGAGCCACCAGTAGAAGACTCGGGGCCTCTCCCCGTCCACCCCTGTCAGTGGAAGCCCTACCGGCCTCCGCACTGCAATGTGCTCCCAGCACCAAACCTGTAGGAGCGATGTCATCACCAGACATCGCCCGCCCTTGTACACGACCCCATACAGGATCCTGTACAACCGGCATAGAACAAAGCTGCCCCAACAAAACCTGTACCCATGGTCTCTCATATCGTAGATCACATCTGCGAGCATCCATGGTACCCTGCACCCGCTCTGGTGGCACAGCAGAAGTCCACCAACCACTCCAGCTAGAACTCGTGTGAGTCTGGATGCCCCAGGCATCTGGCGTAGTGCCTCGATATTCACTCCGCCCTTCTCCAGGGTGAAGCTCGGGTCACCACACAGCCGTCCCATAGCGTGGCCCTGATTGGCCGTAGGAGTGATCATCCGTCCTTGTATGGGGATTCTCAGAATCCTCCATACATCCTCTAGTGTGGGAGCCATCTCCCCTGTCGGTAACCAAAAATAGGAAGAACCCGGATACCATCTCTCTGCTAGGGCTGTTAGAAGCCCCATGTCCGTGGATACTTGTGGCATCTCCGCCACATGCTGTAAGCCGGCCTGTGCCAGCAGATCTCGCTCTGCCTGTGTCAGAGCGGCCAAGTCATCTCTCAAACCTCCATATTTCCACTCCCTGCTCTTTAGTAATCCTCTCTGCAACATAAACAACAAAACAACAAACAATCATTAATAACAATTCCAGTAATTAATAATGCAACTTAAAGATCAATTTCATGTAATTGATGATATCGCCCACTATTGGACGATATCGTCCCAAATTTGAGCATAATCGTCTCCGATCTCGCTTGTCGAAATCGTCTCTAGATTGATGAAATCGTCCCCCTTTCGTCGATTTCGCCCTTGGGCGAAATTGACGAAATTGAGACGATTTCGTCGAAATCGGGACGATTTCGTCCCGACGACGTCGACGGCCAAAAACGGCCGCGATGCTCCAAATTCACCTAAAAATCACTTAAAAAGCATGTAAAAATTAAATTAAATCAGTTCTAGCTAAGTCTAGGCTCTTACCCGTAGACCGCGTCGGACCTCTGCAGATCTGTGCGTCGTCTCCACCATTTTTGCTTTAGAGCTCTAAAAACCAGAAAATGAACAGTAAAAATGAATTAGGGTTTTACCCTATTTTTCTTAATTTTATTCAACAATAATTTTTTGCTTTTCTGCGTTTTTACCTCAAACGTTCGATTTGGGTAAAAACACGGAGGGGGCACCATAGTAAGTTGTCGTACGATTCGACCAAGAATCGTCGCCTAAAAATGGGTATAATTTTTTGCTTTCTCGTAGATCGAGAAGAACTCATCTTTAACGCATTTTCTTCGAAAAATTCGCTAAAGAGGGGGCAAAATGTAGCACCCTAAAATTGGCGCAATAAAATTATAAAATTTACATTCACCTTAGTAAATAATTTTAAAATCAAATTTAACCTCCCAAACCGCCCGTTAACCGTCGGGTATTCCGTTTCCCCCTTTTTCGTGCCAATTTTAGAGGTTGTTTTGACCGTTTGACGATATCGTCGCCGATCAGACGATATCGCCCCAGATTTGACGATTTCGTCTGGACTAGGACGTCCAGACGATCTTGTCGCAAAACTGAATTTGCATAGTTGGAATCTGTTCCAACGGGTCTCCAATCTGGGCAGAAGCGTGTCTGCGCCGTTGGGACCCTCCCCCGTTGGAGATCTCCCAAATTGGGATGATCTCCAACCTCCTACCTACTCCCTCTAAGCCTATTTAATCTCTAAGATTTTCCCTCCCCAACCCCTGGCTGAAATTTTCTGCAAAGTGATTCCCTCTACATTAGAACATCCTAATCTTGCATTTGCACTAGTTCCACATCGATTTTATTGCAGGTACATCATTGTTTTTCAGCCGGAGCCAGCATCCATCGTCGTCGACGAACCTGTTCAGATCGGAGGCGATCCTGTCGAATGCGAGACGATTTCGTACTGATGCGAGACGATCTCGACTGCAGCCCACATCGAGGCAATCAGTGCCTGGAGTTTGCTTTTCTCAACTCTGTTTCTGTCATTTTATTCTGTAAATTAGATTATTTATTCAGTTTTTATGTTATTTTGCATTTGGAGTTCACCCATTTAGCTTAGATTGCATGCTAAGTTCATGATCTGCTATTAAAGTACAGTAATTGGCTTTAAATTCTGTTCTTAAATATTGTTCAGTATTCATATTGCTATTTGGTGTAATTTGCCTCTGTTAGCACAATAGAATTTCTTGTATTTTGCATCTATTTTCTGTCTTGCAGGTCTCTGGCGAATTCGTCTGACGAATTCGTCAGATCTCGGACGAATCTGTCAGTCTCAGATGATTCTGTCAGATTACAGATGATTCTGTCAGATTACAGGCGATCCAGACTGCTTCAAACGTCAGAATCTTCTGCAGACATCCGGATCAGGTATTTTTCATTGTCATTCTGTAAAATTCTCTGTTTTCTGCTTTCAAATCTGTTTGCTGTATTCATGAAAGTTGCATTTTCATGTAGTTTTAATTTAGATTCATTCGGCCAAACCTAGGATATGAATGCTTAAGGTTAAAACGAACTCATCAAACACATTCCAAAACCTAGGCGTGGAAACTGCCGCTAAATGTTTCCTGGTGAACCCACCATCCGTCGAAAAATCACCAAAATACACCTCCCTTGAGAGGCGGGACCTTCGCAAAGTCCTCTCAGTCCGAGGTATCGCGACATCCTTTTCCCATCCTCCTTCGGGCGCGGATCCTATAGCCCGAAGGTA
>JAQPPZ010001962.1:0-32009 GCA_028583015.1 Wollemia nobilis
CAATGAAGAAATATTACAACCTTTCCATTTTGCACCAAGTTGTGCATATGATGTTTATCATACTGAAAATGCTTCCAATGCAAAACCAATCAACTTGGCTGATGACATCCATATGATTCCTATGCCTCACTAGCTTGAGGAGGGATCACATATGTCAGTAGAGAAAACATTTGAGGTGGATATTAGTTATGATCCCACCAGTGCAAAGAAGGTTAAATTTGGAGAGAGTCTCACTCCAGATGAGCGGGCCACCCTCATCCCTCTACTAAAAGAGAGACCAAATTTATTAGCTTGGTCATACAAGGATATGCCAAGTCTAGACCTGAAATTGGTTACGCATAACCTTTCGCTAGATTTGACGAAGAAGCCGATCAAGCAAAAGCTTAGAAAATGCACCCAACAATAGCCTTGATGGTGAAATATGAGCTACAAAAGCTGTTGGATGTGGAATTTGTGATTTCCATCGATTATCCAGAATGGGTGTCCAATATGGTACTCGTGGGAAAACCTGATGGAATAATTCATATTTACACAGATTTCAAAGACCTAAAAAAGGTAACACCCAAAGATTCATTTCCGTTTCCCAATATTTATGCTCTCGTAGATGCAACTACAGGTCACGAAATGCTCTCCTTAATGGATGGTTTTTTGGTTACAATCAAATTTAGACTAAACCCGAAGACCAACACAAAACCATGTTTATAATGCCATGGGAAATATTTTGCTATAAAGTTATGCCATTCGGCCTCAAAAATGTTGGTGCCACATATCAGCGGGCCATGACATACATTTTTCATGACTATATGCACAAAATTCTTAAATATTATATCGATGACTTGTTAGCCAAGTCATTGCTACAAGAAAAGCATGCAGAGGTCTTAAGAAAAGTCTTTGATCGCCTGATAGAGCACAATGTCAAGCTGAATCCTCAAAAGTGCGTATTTGGCGTAACTTCTAGAAAATTACTAGGGTTCATCATCTCCAAAAGAGATATCGAAGTAGACCCAGTGAAAATCAAGGCATTTGGAAATCACACCTACCCTTAAGAGGGAAACAATTGTGCACTCCTATTGTAATATTGTATAAAAATGATTATCCCTAAGAGGGATATACTTGTAATTTGATGTTGACTTCGAATACAATGGAATAAAGCATTTTTCTTCTTGATGCATTTGTTGTCAATCTCTTTTTCTTGTATGTATGTTGTATTTTTATCATTTATTGCAATAGGATATGCCATCAGGTGTGAGCCTTTCTGGTGGTTACAGAAGGCGATCACGGTGGGACAAGGAATGTGTCCTCCCACCAATATCAAGTAATTAAGGAGCCTTCAAGGTAAGGTAGCCTTGATAAAGCGATTTATTGCCCAACTATCGAATAAATGTCCACCCATGAATCGACTACTACATAAGGGGGTCCCATTCAACTGGGACGAGGACTACAAGGTAGCCTTCACTAAGATAAAGAAATACCTAGTGACACCGCCAGTGTTAGCTCCACCAAGGCCATAGGTGCCTTTTCTACTATATATATCAGCAACTAACTTTGCACTGGGAACCATGTTAGTCCAAAATAATGTTCAAGGCAAAGATCAGGCCATATATTATATTAGTCAAACTTTGGTGAGCTATGAGCTGGGGTATGCATACATGGAAAAATTGTGTTTAGCAGTAGTGTTCACTACAAAGAAATTATGACACTATATGTTAAGTCATACGACGTATGTTATATCCAAACATAATTATTTGCAGTACATGATGAGTAAGACTTATCACAATACACGTACTGTGAAGTGGATCATGCTTTTGACAAAATTTTATCTGGAATTTATAAGCCAAAATTTCATTAAGGGACAGGCCATAGCAGATCAATTAGCTGAGGTACCACTCTCAAACAATAGGCCTCTAACAATTGAGCTTTCAAACGATGTAGTATTCATCGTATCTAAAGCTTCCAAACCCAAAGAACCAGAGACCAATGCTAATATGACTATGTTCTTCGATGGTTTGAAGTGCGAACAAGGGGGTGGTTCTAGAATAGTGTTCTTCATTCTCCAATGCCCTTATCATTCAAGTTGGATTTTCCATGCACCAATAACAACGTTGAGTATGAAGCCCTACTGTTGGGCCTCCACATAGCTATCCTCATGAATATTAAGAGATTGAATATATTTGGAGACTCCTTGCTCATAGTAAATCAAGTTAAGGGGTTTTTTCAATGTCGATGTCTCGTACTGAAAGCCTATAAAGATCTAGTTGATACATATTTGGCCAAACTGGAATGGTATGACATTGAGGCAATTCCTCGATCATCAAATAAGTTTATAGATACCATGGCTTATATGGGATCTTTAATCTCTCATAATCCATCTACTTATTTCACTACCATCCATGTCAATATGCTCTCACATCCAACAGTAGAGTGTGCAGCCTATGATAACAAATAATCAGTCAACATGATCAGTGTAGAACCACAAGCTGAATGGTTCTGTAGAGTTGAATACTTTCTTAAGAAGGCAACCTAGGGGTCATTAACCTCTTAGAGTCCCATGGGGAGTGGTACTACCATTCACCATAGGGTTATTTCTAATTCTGCATTTGCAAAAGTAAATACGCAAGGGGAACAAGTCATCTTGGCAATCAAAGCTACGATTTATCAAAATTGGATGTTGCAAATGAAAGACTTCCTAAACCTTAGTATAATCCTAGACGGATTACTGTGTTCTATGAAGTACACATTTAAATAGAAAGTGGTCAAATATATCTTAATAGGAGATATCTTGTATCAAAGAAGCTACGATGGAGTTCTCCTTCATTGTTTAGAGACCCAAGAGGCATCATGGGCAATTTTTCAAGCCCATGATGGTACATGCGTTGACCATTTTAGCAACATGGCCATCATCAAGTGCATCCTTATAATGGGTTATTATTGGCCCACTATGGAGAAGGAGTGCAATGTGTATGTCAATAAATGCATTAAATGCCAGCATCACACTAATCTTACGCACTTTCCATCATAGGCCTTACAGCCCGTCCAAGCGGCTTGGCCATTTGCTCAGTGGGAATTGGATTTTATAGGCAAGATCTCTCCTCCGTCATCGGGTCGGCATACATTCATAATCATGGCTACTGAGTATTTTATAAAGTGGGTGGAAGCAATACCCTTAAAAATGACAACTGGAGCTCGTATAGCATAATTTAAACTAGAGCATATCATAAGTAATTTTGGGATTCCATCCAAAATAATATCTTATAATGGAAGGTCTTTCAAGAAAAAAATTGTGAGATCTTTAACATCTAAATATACAATCAAACATAGTTTTATGACTCCATACTATCCGTAAGCAAACGGGCAGGCTGAAGCTTCAGATAAGATAGTGGTGGTCATCTTGAAAAATACGGTTCAATAAAACCACAAATATTGGCACATCTAGCTGCCCCTTGCGCTATGGGCTTATAGGAATAGTATTTGGATGCCCATTGGGGCAAAACCGTTCTCACTAGTATATGTCATTGAGGTCATTATGCCCTTGGAATTAGAAATTCCAATGCTATGTGTCGCATTGAAAGAGTTCATCGATGATGACACCGTGGGGCAAGCTCGACTGGATCAACTGATGCTACTCAATGAACATTGTGTGAATACCCTGGAGCATCTCTGTGTCTATCAGGAGTGACTAAAACAAGATTACAATGTCAAAGTCCATCAGAGAGACTTTGAAATTGGGGATCTTGTCTTGAAAGAAAACCAACTGAACTCTAATTTTTTGCCATATATGCGAGACAAATTGATGGCTAATTGGATAGGATCCTACATCATATCTAAAAATATTGTTCTGGGCACCTATCGCCTAACGTCTCTAGGAGGTTTTGAAGAGCCCGAACCTCTCAACATCATCCATATTAAGGTGTTTTATGATTTAAGAGCATAGTAAAAGGCTCTGAGAGTTGCTTCTAACTGCTTAGTCATCCTAAAAAGCTCCAAATACTCTCATCAGTAGTTTAGTCAAGTAAAAAGCTCCAAAGGCATCTGTAAGCCCTTTGGTCAAGCTCAAAAGCTTCGAGGATTTGCAAAACCGCTCGGTCATACCAAAAGACTCCAAGGGTCATGTTGGTCATGAATCCGCCTAGTCATATAAAATGTGCCCTAGACCCGACCAACATTGAAAGGCTGAGAGAAAGAGAAGTCTCCCGGGCCAATCTCCAGAGAGGGCTGGCTCCCAAACTAATCTAAACTGATTTCAAGGTTTAGGGTTAGAAATAACAGAAAGAGATGGAAATATGGCTGAAGCCGATAGTTGATAGGGAGAACAACCTCAGATAGAAAATAACCTCAAACTAAATCCCTAAGATAAGCAGCAACTGATTCTTAGAATGCACATACAAAAATTGGATCAAACATTGACCATAAGTTTACCTTCAATTATACTTCAAATGTTCAAATGAAAACATAGCCAAATTTAGAACAACAAAATTCAACTTATATTTTAGCACTTGACTAAGCAGAAGTGAATTACATAGAAAGCATCACATGAACATCAGTTTGGAACACCAACTCAAAAGACTCTAAGAACAGAGCAAAATGCATTTAGGATTTATGCTTCAATTTTTGCAAAAAGGTCCTCCTCTTTTCTTGAGATGTACATTAGTATTTATAGAGGTCTTCCCTCTCCCTTTCGCATCATAGCATTTAAAACATAAAATATATTTTGAAGAGGAGATCCACAAAATATGCACTTGAAAAGAGAAACAATCCCCCTAAATATGCCTCGGAGAAACCACATTCCCTGCTTTTATGGATCAAATTTGAAAATCGAACAGAAACAAGGGACCAGATTTCTTCATTAAATGACTATTCTCGGGGCATGCTTGAAGTGTTAGGAGATCACGAACAAGAGCTTTTAATACCGGAGGCATATTTAATTTTGGTGGCGTCAAAAACTGCATGATTTAACACGTTCTCCCATCTTGCGCACATAGGTAAACAACAAAACATTTAATCTTGGAGCCTCTTTGACCTCGATCTCAAAATCAGTTGGAGAGCTTTTAAAACATTACTTTGTTCGATCCTCATTTTCTCCTTCTCCTTACGTTCTCCTATGCAATATGAAGAAAAATGCGGACAGAACTTTATTGGGCCTTTGTTGTCGCTTCTATCATGAAAATGCGACATGTCGCGAAATCGCGACATTTTTCCCTTGTTGCTTTCTCCTGTTGCTACCAGTCGTGAAAATGTGACATGTCACGAAATCATGACATTTTCCTCTCGTTTGGCTATTGTCTTCTTTATTTCCATGAAAATGTGACGTGTCATGAAATCGTGACATTCTCCTCTCGTTTGTCTATCGTCTTCTTGCACTTCCATGAAAATGCGACGTGTCATGAAATCATGACATTCTTCTCTCACTTGGCCCCTTCACTGCTCCTTGTCGTGAAAATGTGACAAGTCACGAAATCATGACATGTCACGAAATCATGACAATCTGCCTTCGTTTTGTTCCTTCGCTGCTCCAAGTCACGAAATCGTGACATTCCCTACTTGGCGTTGTCCTCTCCGCTTTCTCCTCATGAAAACGTGACAAGTCATGAAATCGTGACAATTTTCTCCTGCCTTATACTTTTCTGCTTTCACCCCATGAAAACATGACAAGTCATGAAATCGTGACATTTTCTCTTGCCTTGTACTTTTCTACTTTCACCCCGTGAAAATGCGACAAGTCGCGAAATCACGACATTTTCTCCTGCCTTGTACTTTTTTGCTTTTGCCCCATGAAAATGTGATATGTCATGAAATCATGACATTTTTCTTCTACCTTGTCCTTCATTGCTGCCTCCATTGTGAAAATTTGACGTGTCATGAAATCGTGACATTCCATACCATCTTGCTCCTTCCTCGCTTTCCTACCATGAAAACGTGACAGGTCGCGATATCGCGACATGTCATGAAATCGTGACATTTTTCCTTAGCGCTCCCCTTTGCTGCTGTATTGCATGAAATCATGACATCCGCCTATCACTTTGCTTTCTTGCCACTGTCTGCCATGAAAATGCGACAGATCATGAAAATGTGACATGTCGCGATGTCGCGACAACTTTACCTTTACTGCTTCCTTTGCTGCTTTCTAGCGTGAAAACGTGATAGGTCACGAAAATGCGACATGTCGCGATATCATGACATTTTTTGTGCTTTGCTTTTTTCTGCATCGGACGCCATAAAAATGCAACAAGTCACAAAATGTGACATGTCGCGATATCGTGACATTTTTCACTTTGCTTTAGCACAAAACTTGTAGAGATTTTTGTTTTTTACTTATTATCCCTTTTGAGGTGCTTGGAGGGACAAACAGAGGAGTGAGTATCTCTACAATTTGTGCATTATTTTGCATGAACAGCAACAAAAAAATGTGGCAAAAATGCCAACATTCTTGGTGGCTCTCGGGGTATACAATTCTGTTGTATGCACGAACCCCAGGCCTTTATTCATT
Organism: Wollemia nobilis; assembly: GCA_028583015.1. NCBI lineage: Eukaryota > Viridiplantae > Streptophyta > Pinopsida > Araucariales > Araucariaceae > Wollemia > Wollemia nobilis. Next base: position 6,485 of record JAQPPZ010001962.1, read on the forward strand.
GGGCAACAGAGTCAAGAAGCTGGAGGAGCAGAAGAAGTGAGTGTTGGTTGATGTTGGACATTTCTGCGGGCTACTGCAACAAGCTCTTGCTGGCGCTCGGCACTTAAAATAGGACTTTCAGCAAAAATTTGTGGAATAGCAGAACTTCCCTTATTCCTTTAACTACTCCATTTTGCCTAGCTCGGTTGAGTTGGGTAATCACCAGGTGTTGTGAAAGGGTCTCCATGGCAGTGGTGAGAAGCACTTGGGTTGCAAAAATGGGAATGAATGGGGTGATGACCGGCAGATGTGCAGGCCGTGGAACGAGAATGGTGAATGATGGAATGGTGGAAGATGGAGGAGTAGAAGCGGTAGATACAACAACTGAAGAGGGTGCTACTGTGCTACCAGCTGCTGGGATTCCATGAAAATAGATAATGAAATGGAAGTATATGGGATGGAGAAAGTGGTGGGAACTGTGGAGAAGTGCTCAAAAGACAAAGGATTGGAAGAAAGGGGAAGTGAAGAAACGGGAACATCAGAGAGGGGAGTAGAAACAACAGTAGTGGCTTGATTATGTTCAGTGGAAGGAGTGGGAGAGGAAGGGAATGAAAATAAGGAAGTGGAAGAAAGAAGTAGATGGAAGCCACTACCTACTAGGAAGGAAAAGAAAAAGAGAGAGAAATAGACATACCTGCGGGCTCGTGTGCAAAAGGAGCCGAAGTTGACGATTTTTTTTTTATATTTATGTACAAGGTAACACTGTGTTTTCACATCATGAAATGTAGGCTTTCAAATGAAAGTCATTCACTGAGATAGGAAGTGAATTACCTTCCAAGTCCTCAAGATAAAATGAATTTGTTGCACCTGTACTGGCAATCTAGAATGGACCCTCCCACAAAGCATCAAATTTCTTGTGCATCCCTGGCTTGGCCTTCTTTTCATTCCACTTTAAGACTAAATCACCCACTTTGAATGTGCGGTCAGTAGAACCTTTGTGAAACCATTTTGAAACCACATGTGAATGCTTAGCAAACTCATCATAGGCCAAAGAATGTTGCTCTTCCAACTGCAACAACTGAGCCAATCGTATGTTCATAGGATCCATATTTTCTTCATCGTTCGGGAATTCCTTCAATTACTGCAAGGCAGGCAGTTCTAAATGAATAGGCAATCTTACCTCTTTCCCGTATACCAGGGCGTATGGTGAAGTCTTGATAGACTTCTTGATCGAAATTCTATCTACCCATAAGGCTTGATTCAGCAAAAAGTGCCAAGATCTCTTATTATCCCCCAAGGATCTCTTTAAAATCCGTAGCAAGTTCTTGTTTGTAGATTCCGCCAAGCCATTCCCCTGAGGGTAATAATTAGAGGATGTCTTCAGAAAAATACCATACTTGTTTGCAAATTCTCCTAGCTTGGCTCCAATGAATGGAGTTCCATTGTCTGTGATAATGGCATCAAGAATGCCAAAACGCGTGATCAGTCCTTCAATGAAAGTGATTACCACATCCTGATTTGTAGCCTTGGTTGGAATGGCCTCAGACCATCTTGTAAAATAATCAGTAGCCATCAAGATGTACTTGTGTTCGGCTAAAGAGTTTGGATCAATGATCCCAATAAAGTCCAGCCCCCACTGCTGAAAAGGTGCTTCTACTTGAATTGGATGTAGGGGCAATGGTGCATTTTTGATCCGTCCCGTATACCTTTGGCATTTGTCGCAAGCTTGAGAAATCTTGAAAGTATCCACGAACAAAGTTGGCCAATAGTAACCAGCCCAAATAATCTTTAAGGCCATAGGCCTACCAGCGTAATGTCCTCCCGACATGCCAGAATGAAACTCCTCCAGGAGTCTAGCTTTCTCGGGTTCCTTAACGCACCTTAGGAGAACTCCATCAATGTTTTTGAAGAACAATCCCTCGGGCAACAATACATACCTAAGAGCTTGTAGGTGAAACCTTCTTCGTTGTGAAGCATTTAATTGTGGGGGACATCTACCCATTGAAAAATACTCAACAAGGTCGTCTGCCCAATCTTGGCCTTGTGCAAAGATGTTCACTAGATTCCTTTCTTCAGTAGGGTCGTTCACTTGATGATCAACTATCTCAGAGGCCGTAGTTTTTGCTAATTGTTGGCATAAGGCCTTACCCCGCACCAACTTGGTTGGATGGATCTCAACATCAAACTCTTGAATTTTGGTGACCCAACCGGCATGCTTATCGCCCATCTCGCCTTGAATGATGAAGTTCCTTACATCGGGGTGGATGACGTAGACGATCGTCTTGCTCTGAGATACGAAGTGCTTGAACTTTTTGAGAGACTTCATGATAGCATAGACCTGCTTCTCAATGAAATTGTATCTCTCCTCATGGGGTAAGATAACCTGGCTAAGGAAAGCAATGGGTCTTTCATCCCCATCGTCTCCTTTCTATGTAAGCACTGCAACATAGCTTTCGTCCTCTCCAACTGCGTACAGAATGAAGTCCTTAGAATAATCCGGATTGATCAACATAGGGGCTTGTGCAATTCTATCTTTAATCTCCTGAAATGCATCTTTCCTCTGAGTTGTCCACTTGAACTCCACATCTTTCTTTAATAGCTCAGTCATGGGCTTGACTACTCGGGCAAAGTCAAAAATAAATTTTTTTGACAAAATTGATTTGCTCGAAGAAATATTGCAACTCTTTCTTATTGGCAGGGAGTGATAGTTTCTTCAAAGCTTCAGCTCTCGATGGATCAATTGCCAAACCGTTCTTTGAGATGACATGTCCCAAGAGCTTACCTTCCTTTACTGTGAAAATGGACTTCTTTGGGTTGATGGAAATGCCAAACTCTTGACATTTCTCAAATATCTGCCTCAAATGAGAACAGTGTTCTTCTCGTTTGTGCGAAAATATAGTCATATCATCGAGATAGATGACAATGATCTTATTTAAAAGCTCCCCAAATGCGATGTCCATGGCCCTTTGAAATGTAGCCCCAACATTGGACAATCCGAAGGGCATGCGCTGATAGGAAAAGGTACCCCACTTGGTTGTGAATGCGGTTTTGTGTTGATCCTCATCCCTGACCCAAATTTGATTGTATCCAGAGAATCCATCTAGCAATGAAAAGCGTTGAGCCCCAGCAACAACGTGAAGGATCTGATCAATGCGAGGCAATGGGTAGTGATCCTTCAAGGATACTCGGTTCAAGTTTTGAAAATCCACACACAGTCGTATATCTCCATTTTTCTTATGGACCGAAACCAAATTAGCAACCCAAGTCGAGTGCTTAATCGGATATATAATCTTGGCCTGCAACATCTTCGCAAGTTCGGCCTTCATGAGGGCTTCAATCTTTGGGTTCACCGGTCTCTGCTTATGCCTGAAGGGTTTGACTCCTTCTTCCAGCTTGATAGTGTGCTGAATGATCTCTTTATCATATCCCCTCAGATCCTCGTAGCTCCAGGCCACGATGTCAGAAAACTCTTGACACAATTGTTTGATCTCTTGCAATTCAGCGAGAGTAGAATCAGTCCCAATTTTGATGACCTTATCAGCCTCCAACTGAAGCTCCATGTATTCTTTCTCGTCGACCTCGATCCGATGCTTCTTGGACCGATCATTCTGATCAAACAAGCTTTCTAGAGTAATGAGGCCTTTAGGAATGTGGTTATTCCACAACTGAATCAGGCCTTTAGTTTCTTCATGCTCCAAGGTCCTTCCCTTGATGGTGGCAACTTCTTGAACCAAAAAGTTAACAATTTTCTCATCGCTATCGAAGACTTGCCAAAAGGTGTCCTTGTATGGGACAGAGGGCCTATACACCATTCTCACTATTTTTGGCCTTCTCACCACCTGCTCGATTGGTGAAAAATTTGCTCCCAAGGAAGCCAGCAGGTCAGCATGTCTATTTTGTTCTCATGGAACGAAACGCATGCTGAGAGCAGAGAATGATTCGAACAGGTCCCAGACCTTGTTGTGATAGTTCTTGAGATAGTGGTGCTTGGACACACACTTATTGGTCACCTGATTGACAATCAGCTCGGAGTCACCAAATATTTGCAACTGTCGCGCTCCAAGTTTCTCAGCCTTCTTGAGGCCTAGGCATAAAGCCTCATATTCTGCTGCATTATTTGTGCAGCTCCAGGTCAAACGATATGAATAGGATCATTGAATCCAAGAAGGTAATACTAGAACAATCCTAGCTCCAGTGCCATTTCTACATCGTGCTCCATCGAAATAGAGCTTCCAGAGCTGGTCTTGACTTTCATCATTCTTTTCTTTAGCCTTTTCGGGCTTAAAAATGGAGTAACACCCCAAGTCAGTTTCCATCATGGCATTGAAATTGGCCATGGAAAATTCATTTTCTGGGTGGAGCTCTTCCAAAGCTTCTTCCATTAAGTCAAGCTCACCAAATTCTTCAGACATCATGTGCACCAAATTTGCTAACCTGTCCATTTCATCTATTCTCTCCACATGAAATGTGGAAGGCTTCTCATTGAAAATTTTCACCTTTTTACCTTTATGGATCACCTCCAAATGAGTAAAATCCAAAGAAAGGTAACCCTCGAGTTTAGCCATGAACTCTCGGGAGAGACACATACCAAAACATGGCTCTAGGTCCACTACTATGATCTCCTGGATCACAAGTAATCTGAGGCATGGCATGCAGGGAGATAGGAACATCCTTAATTACGCCCACCATCTTTACTGAGGTACCATCTAGCTGCAAAAATCCCATGCTAGTCCTTGTATATTCCATGCCTATGACATCACATACTACCTTAGGCATGATAGTAGTAGCTGCTCCTGAGTCAATGAGGCAATTATGCACCACATGTCCCTCCATTCTCAATGAAAGATAAAAAGGTGGTGGTCTATTTTTTTCGATGACTGAAGAGGTCAGATTTTGAGCCATAACTACCTAGGTTGGAGCCTTCCCCTTACTTTGTGTGGTCTTCAGGGATTCCTGTAAGAGATTCACCTATCTAGGTAGCTGCAAGGTGTCATACAGACTTACCTTGGCTGGTATCCTTTTGAGTTCTTCGATGATGTTGTACTCCATCGAAATTGGCTCTCTCCCTCCACTAGCAGATTCAAATCTACTTCTATATTGTTGGGTGGCCTCCACTCGCTATCGTTTAGTCAATGATGGATACCGCAATGTCTCTCTAGCTTGTTCCTTTGTTTTTGCTTACGGCTGGGAGGTAGAAGCCTTAGCTTGCAACCTCTCTTTTGCTTGTGGTGGAAGCAAATCCTTCGACAAAATAGGTGGGTCTTGTTGCGGGGCTGGAGGATCATGAGTCTTTGCAGGTATTTGTTGCTTTGTTGCTTGTGCAGGAGGCACTTTCAATGGCTCCATCTTAGCTGGATCTACCACCATTGGTTTCTTGCCGCTGCATGTCAAGACTGCCATGTATTCCTCGGGAGACATCGCGGAATTATGATCCACCTCTCGAATCATGTTTATACGGCTCCCCGTAAGAACTTGTAAATAATTTTGGTGGACCATGCAAGTGGACTCATCATGTGGGTCATTGCATGAAGAACACCAGTAAGATGGCTCATGTGAAACTTCAGAGGGGCCAGCCTCTTCACTTACCGGGATCGCTGAGTTCCTCTCAGGTACTTTCTCTATAACCTTGCTAGGAGCAACTTGCTCTCTAGTTACCGCTGGAATAAATCTTCATGGCTGAAAGTTCCTTTTCGCCTCTCTCCGCTCCATAGATGTCATCTTGTTAGTGAGGGCTCTCATGGCCGACTGAATTTCTTGCAAAATAGCCAATTGAGGATCTGGGCTTGAGGACACAGGCGGTGTCGGTAGAGGTAATGGAACTGGTGGAGAAGGTAATGCAGGAGTTGGAACTGGAGAGGTTAACTATGGAATGGGAATCATAGGTACCGAAGTTGTGGGAGGATTCCATGAAGATGAAGGGTACATGGATGGAGCAGTGTAAGATGTGGAGGCTGCACCTGTAGGCTGGTATTGCGAAAGCTCGAGAAAAATGGGCATAGTCATTTTTGGAGGCAATTTCCCAATGGCAATCAGATCGGCCTCAGCCTTCTGTGCCTGGGAATATAGTGCAGGAAAGGTTTGAACATTGGACATCCTAATGTTCATACTAATATCTGAGTGGAAAGCCCTAAGATAGTAAAATTCTGCTTGGTCATTAGTAGGGCGGAGACCATCAGGAACTCTCTGCCAAGTTCGGGCAAACCTAACATTGAAATCCACTATCTCCTCTTGAGGATGCCTCTTGATATTAGTAAATTGATGCAACAAAGAAAATGGGTCCGCTTGCTCATTGAACCCTTTGATTAGCATCTCTGCTAATTGATCCCACGAATTTATGGAGTTGGGAGACAAGGATCTATACCAGCACAATAACTTACCACGGAGTGACAACATGAGCAATTTTATCATGACATCTTCATCTATGATATTATGAATTGTAGCCAAGGATGCCACATCTGACACATGCTCATACATGGTCTTTCCAGTCCCATCGTATGTAGGCAAAGCCTTTAATGCTGCAATAGGAACTGGATTTTGAAAAGGCAGGTCCAACGCTCCTGAATGGTTCCAAGAAGGAAATTGACATGGAGGAGGTTGTTGACCAGCCATTTGCACTGTAGGATCTGGATGTACTAGCAAGCTCATAGCAGTACTGGGAGGAGTCAGAGATGGCACAAACTGACCCACCGCCTGTGAAGAGATAGCAAATGACGGGTTCACAGGACTTACCAATCTTGAGCGCTCCCTCTAGTTTTGAACATCGATCTCGAAGAATTCGACTGGGTCTTCTGATTCTTTGGCTCTTGATCTCATGATCATGAAGCAAATATTTTCACCAGCTTCATGATTGGAGATTTCTAGGTACTATACAGTCGCCCTCAGCAGAGTCACCAGATGAACTTACAATCTCCGCTTTGAGGTCAAGACAGTTCATCAAAATCTTGATTCCTTCGGGTGTCAAAATATGGGACTTGTGAGTCCCATCGGGCGTGCCAAAAACTGTTGGTCACGAATCCGCCTAGTCATATAAAATGTGCCCTAGACCCGACCAACATTGAAAGGCTGAGAGAAAGAGAAGTCTCCCGGGCCAATCTCCAGAGAGGGTTGGCTCCCAAACTAATCTAAACTGATTTCAAGGTTCAGGGTTAGAAATAATAGAAAGAGATGGAAATATGGCTGAAGCCGATAGTTGATAGGGAGAACAACCTCAGATAGCAAATAACCTCAAACTAAATCCCTAAGATAGGCAGCAACTGATTCTTAGAATGCACATACAGAAATTGGATCAAACATTGACCATAAGTTTGCCTTCAATTATACTTCAAATGTTCAAATGAAAACATAGCCAAATTCAGAACAGTAGAATTCAACTTATATTTTAGCACTTGACTAAGCAGAAGTGAATTACAGAAAGCATCACATGAACATCAGTTTGGATCACCAACTCAAAAGACTCTAAGAACAGAGCAAAATGCATTTAGGATTTATGCTTCAATTTTTGCAAAAAGGTCCTCCTCTTTTCTTGAGATGTACATTAGTATTTATAGAGGTCTTCCCTCTCCCTTTCGAATCACAACATTTAAAACATAAAACAGATTTTGAAGAGGAGATCCACAAAATATGCACTTGAAAAGAGAAACAATCCCCCTAAATCTACCTCGAAGAAATCACATTCCCTGCTTTTATGGATCAAATTTGAAAATCGAACAGAAACAAGGGACCAGATTTCTTCATTAAATGACTATTCTCGGGGCATGCTTGAAGTGTTAGGAGATCACGAACAAGAGATTTTAATACCGGAGGCATCTTTAATTTTGGTGGCGTCGAAAACTGCATGATTTAACATGTTCTCCCATCTTGCGCACATAGGTAAACAGCAAAACATTTAATCTTGGAGCCTCTTTGACCTCGATCTCAAAATTAGTTGGAGAGATTTTAAAACATTACTTTGTTCGATCCTCATTTTCTCCTTCTCCTTACATTCTCCTATGCAATATGAAGAAAAATGTGGACAGAACTTTATTGGGCCTTTGTTGTCGCTTCTGTCGTGAAAATGCGACATGTCGTGAAATCATGACATTTTTCCCTTGCTACTTTCTCTTGTTGCTACCAGTCATGAAAATGTGACATGTCACGAAATCGTGACATTTTCCTCTCGTTTGGCTGTTGTCTTCTTTATTTTCGTGAAAATGCAACATGTCACGAAATCATGACATTCTCCTCTCGTTTGGCTATTGTCTTCTTGCACTTCTATGAAAATGTGATGTGTCACGAAATCATGACATTCTTCTCTCGCTTGGCCCCTTCGCTGCTCCTTGTCACAAAAATGTGACAAGTCACGATATCGTGACATGTCACGAAATCATGACAATCTGCCTTCGTTTTGTTCCTTCACTACTCTAAGTCACAAAAATGTGACAAGTCACGAAATCATGACATTTCATACTTGGTGCTGTCTTCTCCACTTTCTCCTTGTGAAAATGTGACAAGTCATGAAATCGTGACAATTTTATCTTGCCTTGTACTTTTCTGCTTTCGCCCCGCAAAAACATGACAAGTCGCAAAATTGTGACATTTTCTCCTGCCTTGTACTTTTCTACTTTCAACCTGCAAAAACGTGACAAGTCATGAAATTGTGACATTTTTTCCTTCCTTGTACTTTTCTGCTTTTGCCCCACGAAAACGTGACAATTCGCAAAATCGCGACATGTCACGAAATCGTGACATTTTCTCCTGCCTTGTACTTTTCTACTTTTGCCCTGTGAAAACGTGACATGTCACGAAATCGCAACATTCTACTTTCGTCTTGTCCTTCATTGCCACCTCCGTTGCAAAAATTTGACGTGTCGCAAAATCGCGACATTCCGTACCATCTTGCTCCTTCCTCACTTTCCTGCCATGAAAACGTGACAGGTCGTGATATCGCGACATGTCACGAAATCATGACATTTTTCCTTGGCGCTCCCCTTTGCTATTGTATTGTGTGAAATCATGACATCCGCCTATCACTTTGCTTTCTTGCCATCGTCTACCATGAAAATGTGACAGATCGCGAAAATGTGACATGTCGCGATGTCGCGACAACTTTGCCTTTACTGCTTCCTTTGCTGCTTTCTAGCGCAAAAACGTGACAGGTCGCGAAATCGCGACATGTCATGATATCATGACATTTTTTGTGCTTTGCTTTTTTCTGCATCGGACGCCACGAAAATGCAACAGGTCGCAAAAATGTGACATGTCACGATTTCGTGACATTTTTCACTTACTTTGCTTTAGCACAAAACTTGTAGAGATTTTTGTTTTTTACTTATTATCCCTTTTGAGGTGCTTGGAGGGAAAAACAAAGGAGTGAGTATCTCTACAATTTGTGCATTATTTTGCATGAACAACAACAACAAAAAATGTGGCAAAAATGCCAACAGGTCCTTGAAATCGCTTGGTCATGTCAGTTAAAAGCCCCGAGGATTTTCTTATAATCGCTCAGTCATCCTCAAAAGCTCCTAAGGCATCTGTTAGCCCTTTGGTAAAATTCAAAAGGCACTAAGGAGTTTCTGCAAAACTGCTTGGTCAACCCCAAAGGCTCCAAGGATTCTCAAAATCACTTGGTCATCCCAAAACACCCCAAAGGTACCCATAATCCCTTTGGTCAATCCTAAAATCTCCAAGGATTCCTAAAAATCACTTGGTCAATCTAAAGGCTCCAAAGGCATGTACTCACCGTTTGGTCAATTATGAGGCTCAAAACCCATAAAATTAATAAAATCTAAAAAAAATTGATAAAGCATAAAATCCAAAAACATTTGCATTTACATTTGAATTTTACATTTTCATTTTGCATTTACACATGCATTCGTTGCACCATTACATTGCATATAGGCATTCGTCATTCATTGCATTCTGTAGTATAAGACATTGTGTTTTTCAGTCTTACAAATGATGCCATGTTTGTGTTTAAATAATGCATCTCTGCATTTATCATAATCCATAATTCATGTGAGTAATTGTGTTTTTCAACACAACCTATAATGTTGTTATGGAGATATACTAGTGTTTTTCGGTCACTCAGCCATACCTAGTGGTCTTATCAAGAGTTGGTAGAAAGCTTTATTTGCTTTTGTAGCTAAGGTTCAGTTAGTATAGCTCGTAGCATATCAGAAGCCTATCACTAATCAATAAATTTAAACAATCCCAACAAGGACTAGGGGAATATGAAAGCCATGAAGTAGGACCGGGTATCCTAAAGTGAAAAGAGTTATTCTTTCTTATCCCCCTGTGTGGACGGTATGGAAAATGTTGGCAGTTGGCAAAAGGAAAGGTTATATCCCTATTCAGAATCCCTATATTACGATACAATGAGCAATATCCTAAAGAGATATCCCACATCAATCCCCATGATTGATACCCTAGATCGATATCATAGATCGACTCCCGAGAGTGATATCCCATATTGATATCATAAGATCGATATTCTCAATCAATATACCAAAAATAGTTTTTCCAAGTAAACTCCCCCAAAGGAAATTTTTTGAAGAAAATTATCAATGTAAATGCCAAAAAGTGAAGAAGTGAAGATCATAAAAACATGCTTAAATCAAAGTTCAAAGTGAAGTTCAAAAGTGAATATTGAATGAATATCAGAAATAAAAGTTCACATCAAGATTGAATGAAGATAATAAATCAAAAGTTCGAGCGGAGATCAAATGAAGATCCAAAATCTAGTTCAAAGAGAGATCAAATGAAGGTCCAAAATCCAGTTCAAAGAGAGACCAAATGAAGATCCAAAGACAGTTCAAAAAGAAGATGGAATTGACTCTCTTGCTTCATTACATATGATCAAGTATCTTAAAAATTGAATGATAGAAAGGAATGATCCTGAATCCCTAGAATTGTCAACACTATTGTACCTTGCGCATGATGATATGTCTGATGCATTAGCATCTAGCTTATGAACAAGACCAATATTTGAATGTGGAAGAGCTAGCTTCAGGCGTCCTACATTGCCTAGTGGCTTAGTCCAACTAAAATCTGAACTTGAGATTGAACAAGACATTTATGGAACCCCTATCTTAGCAATGGACTAAAATAATCCCGCCTGACATCAGGGAACGCTCGTGTCTTATCTTAAAATAATAATTTACACACACAGGGATAATGAATAGTTAGGGTCTATCCTAGCAAAATCCTTTTATCTTAGAAGTCTAGTGTGGTTATTATGCAACTTTTGATAAGTCTATTAGGGTGTTTGAGTCTAATGGAAAACCTCAAAAATTTCTCCCATAGCAATAAAATGTCAAATATTGCAACCATATAAATCATCAAATTGCAAAGTATCGAATCCATGATACATTATTATATAAAGCACAATCAACATATAGGATAGATACCGGATGGATATTAGCAATAATATTTAGATGGCCACTAACTATATCGTGCACATTTTTCAAATTTGTAAAATAAAATTGAATGACACATTATATCATTCGCATCAATAAACATCGCGTACCATTGCATTTCATATATGGATGATTAATTGATTAAATTCTTATCTTAAGTATTTTCAATTACATTCATGATTTTTATACATTCTATGGTGTCATCCATTAGATTGATAAACATATTTACATTCATTCCTTATGTTTTAAGTGATTAAAGCATACAGGTTCATTTACATTAGAATATTAACATGTAAATAAAGCATCTCAACAAAGTAATGCATACAATAAAACAATATCAAATATGCATTAAGAAAAGAACACTGCATCCATATGAATCCATCACAAAAAGCACATCTAAGCATCTAGATCACTGCATATCATCATCATAAATCAAATAGCTATCTAGTGCACGTAATTCATACATCACATCATATAGCATCAACATAATATAAGCATTGCATCCATGTGCATCACATAAATATAAAATCAAAAATAAATGAGTACACAATAATGAGCCATAAAATAATGATCATATCATATATAAATGTGTCTTAGAGTACATCGAGAGTAAAAAAATACCTGCAAGCTACAAATGTGTAGGTCCTCGACCTTACCCCAAAAATGATATATATAAAAAAGGTATCCTGCAATAGTAGAGCTCTAGCTCTGATCTGCTCCCCTTGTATCAGAGCTCTCACTGCCTCCATCAGTATTGTGCTCAGGAGCCTGCTCTACCTACCACCCTACTATTTATTACAGATCCTACTAAGCGCCCTAAGTACCACCTAGCCTGAAGAGATCTAGCACTCGCCCAACTACTACCTATATAATGGGCACCTCTGCCCACTCGCCCAATTGCAGATGTTGCAATAGACTACCTTGCCTCTCTAGTCCTAGTATGACTACTGTTGCCATGTGTACTAGAGGACCTGTGTGTCCTCTCACTCTGATGGGTGCGATGGATCAAGCTAGAAGTAGACTGTATGGTAGTCCTAGATCTAGTTCGTTGGGACTCTAGAGCATATGGATGCTCGGGAACCTCTACACATAGCATCTGAATATACCCAACTAGCTGGTCTATTCGAGAAACCCTATATGTATGCCTATCGTTGGCACTCATCAACAAACCTTGTAGGCGTTGAATATTTGCTATAGGATATTGACAACCTAGTAGTACTACTACTGGTGCCGCTAGAGGCCCCATAATCGCCTGAGATAATGAGGGTTCCCCCTATATACCTTGAGTAGATACCTCTCTACCATTGTTGCATCCCTATGTGCCAGTGCCAAGTCATGAGCATAGGTGAGCTCGCCAACATGGGTCTCTTCTATGGTAGCCCATGCTGTCAGGCTAGCAATCTACTGCTCTGCCTGCATCAATCATGATCTCTATCAATCAATTATGCCTGTAGAGTAGCGATAGTAGTGTCTCGCTCTCTCTACTACATCTAAAACATAGACCACCATCCGTCATACTCTAGAGTGGTTGCAGCTCGGTCAACCCCAGTCTCCTGGAAGTCATCAAGAGCATCCCCTAGAGTCGAAGTCTAGATCCATGGTAGATCACTCTCCAAATCCAAGAACCTATAAGCAAATAGGATCTTTGGGATGTCCTGCACCATGCCAAACTGATGTAGGACGTGAGAGAAAAATTGATACTCTCTAATCTCGGCCTTCTAGTTGAGTAACCATATGCCTCGATGAGACTGTTGAAGCTGCTCATTGGCCTCAGGCTAGTCAGGACACTCCATGTAGGGCTACCACTTGACATCATCTGGCTTGAGTCCTACAAATAAGGTAATGTAATGTTGGACATCGCCAACATGGGTCCTGCTCAGGAAGCCCTCCTCCTCCTGAGGCCAGTAGGCAACATAGAATTGACGATCATCATCAATCTCTGTGATGTGTAGGGGTAGCTCCCTAGGAATCTCTATCCTGATATGTTACCAACCCCAAATATATAGAAGTAGACTACAACTTATCCCCTGATGGCTTCGATCAGTGATATGATATAGCTCTTGATATAGCTGAGCCAGTAGGGTGCTCCTCCAGGCTTGGAGTAGTGGCTATCAGATAGAGATCTAGATAACTCGACACATAGTAGCTAAGAGGTTTCAAAAAATCCTCATGCCCGAGGAGTCTAGAAGCACATATTGCACCACCAGGTACATGAAAATGACCTCACACACAAAGAAGACATTCTTCCCTTGACAATAGCCGATGTGGACCCCTTCATGGTCAATAGCACCTTGAGCCTCCTCGCTTTGGGTGTCAAATATGATATCAAAGATAAATCCTTCATGTTAGGAGTCAAAGAGATGATGGCCTTGCCATCAATGGGGATCCTAAATATCCTATAAATGTCCTCTAATGTAACTGTCATTTCTAGCACCAGGCCAACACAGTCAAATATGATTGATCTACCCTGACAGTGGGTAGATCTAGTATGTAGCCGAAGATGATAGCTCCGGACCACTCTCGCTCACAACCAGTGAGATCTCCACGGATATTCTTTAGAATGCCAGGCTCTTGAGCTCTAGAGGTCAATATTTGAAATAAATAACATGATATAAGGAAAAAACTAACTAAAACAAGAAAAAACTTTTAAAAATTGATCTAGATATCATCAAAAAAAGTAAAAACCTGATAAAATTGCAAAAACATGTCATCATGCAGGCCTACAAATCAAATTTGTTAGTCAAACAAGTCAAAAATGCATTAAATGATATTAATTGCCTCTAAAAACTTAGAAAAATTAAAAATTTTAACAATTTTTTCTAAAGTTGGTGAACCACGGGTCAACCCTGCGGTTCGCATGCGATCAAAAATTGACCATTGGAATTTTGAATACTGATCACAACTGGTAGTTGTGGTCCCCAATTGACCAATTGGAAATCGTAGCTGGTACCTACGGTCTCCAATTGAGATCCAACCGAGTACGATACCGCAACCAAAAATGAAAAAAAAATTAAAACCTAAGCTACCCTAGCCTAAGATGAGGTTCATTGCCAACAATTTAGTGAAATTGATTTATCAATTACTTAATTGGGTTCATTTTTAAGTGGTAATGGATGCGAGGTCTTGGTTTTTGAGTTACCTTGCCCTCGCCTCATCCACCGCGGTTAGAAGACTCTTTCTCGTGCCCTACCATCATCCTGTGAGTAGGTGTACGGGTAAAGTGTGGTAGGTTTCAGGTGAGTTCTTAGCTATCACTGTTAGAGCTCTAGTTTGGCAAGTTGTTGTTAGGGAATAATGAGAGACATTTGAAAATTGGACTTTTTATAGGCCTCTCATGATTCGCGTGAACCGCAAGCCCTAGCTGTGGTTCCCAAATTTGCAAATGGGAATTGCAGACCCTAGTCACGGTTTGCAACTAGCAAGAAATTTAGAAAATTCCCACTATGGGAATGAACAAAAAGATAAATTAATGCTTCCCATTGGGTCAGAACTCAATAAAAGCAAATTAATTTGGAAATTTGGTGATAATCAAGCACCAGGATCCAATTAAAAAATCAAAAATTTGGTTGCAATTATAAAGTACATTCAACCGAGGTTGTTGCTATGCCACTCCTTTCATGGATCAACGCACCTCCTAGCCAAATAAATAAGCTCAATGCATAATTAAAAACATTCAAAAAATAAAATAAATTAAAACACCAAATGCGCCTCGTATTCAATAATTTACTCTATACACTTGGTGGTTGTAGCGACTTGCGCTCCATGCAATCCGACAGGATGAGTTAATTATCATAAGGACATTTGGGGCAAAAATTGTCATTGTTGATCTATTATGCTTCTTTTCAATCCCTAAAAAGGCCTTCGCAGTTGGACTGCTCCACAAAAATGAGGTGTTGCATGCCATTTCTTCTATGACCTCTTTTTTTAGCAAATCATTGATAATTTGATTCAACACAAATATGATTAGATTTGTATCAATTTGATTCCCTAAGATGGCTATTGTAGCTCGACTGCTCCATGGGATAGAAGTGTGGAAATATTATTAACATTTGGAATCAAAAGTTGAACTAGGCCTAGCTAATGCATTAATTTGCTTAAATATAAGTTTGTTCAGATCATCCATGGTGGTCAAGTGACATCGTCGCTTTATTCATTGTAATTACCCTCATCGACTCATCGCTTGAGGGGGTATTCATAATATCAAATCATAATCAAAATCAATAGAATATCCCTAAAATCATAGATCCCTTGATCTTGTCAAAATTACGTTCATCCTTGTGAATCATTATCAATAACTATCATAAGCTTATCCCTTTGATTGGGGAAAATAGAAAATATGATAATTAGTTTGTAACTCTCATCCTTTCGGTTATATAGGCCTAACTCCTATTATAGCACCAAAGCTACTCGAATGTCTGATGACGAGTGCAAACTCTTTCAATTTTAAGCCTCCAAAGAGTTGGAAGCAATGATTCTAGGATGTGCATCCTTTTGTTGGACCTGGGGCATCTAATGTTGATTTGACTAATGATCATCATAGAACCTTCGAAATAGTTTTAGGAGGTCTATTTTTTCTCAACGTTGTTTTATCTCACAATGCATCTTAAAGGGGGCATCTGTAGACACCTAAAATGCATCATGTTGAGGGAGACTACTCATATGGACATGCTACAAGACCATATGGAAGATCTTGGATAGACTCCAAGATAGAGTAGTGGTTTTAACCACTCAATTTGGGTTCCTTAGCGTAATCAGTATGAACCACATCCCAAAACTAGAGTTTACAACTGAACCGTAGCTGAGACCTACGATTTACAATCTAGACCATAGTTGTGACTTGTGGTCTTAACTAAAGTTTAGTTGGCCTTCAATTCGAGCCAAATCGGTTGGAACGACCATTTGATATAGAAGAAGGTGGTTAGAGGGCGGAAGCTTCCATTCTAACTATCCTAACCACCCCTTCCTGATCTTGGCTTCTCTAGAAAGCCATCCCTAGCCCTTGGGTAGTCCTATAAGTATCCCTCAAAATTAGGGTAAAGATATAGATGATTAGGATAGCGAAGCATGATCGGATTATCATGAGAGAGACAACATTGTATATTTGAGCAGCGGAGCCCTATCAAATTGTACACTCAATCGAGTATACTAAGAGAGAGATATTACACTTATCCCCTACCTACTTGCCAATATTCATGATACATTGCATTATGGATACCCTAGGAGCCTAGGAAGATCAAGAAATGTAAATCCGGGTAAATGAAGGCCCATCACAGTGATTCAACTGCCAAACTTGTCATAAGGACATGAAAGGTGACCCTTGAACATCAATTTGACAAGGAGGCCAAGCCCACTACCCTAGGAATTGAGGGTAAACCTATCAAAGTTCTAACCATAGCTGTCAGCCACGGTTTATAGTACAAGACACTCACCAGAGCTGCGATTTGCAGCAGAGGTATAACCACCTTCCTATTTTCATTTTTGTATGGTTAACTAGCTTAGATTAGTTGGTTTCATGGTTAAAATACATTTTATCAGACTTTTGACTGTAGATTTAGGTTAGTTTAACTTATTTTTATTTATGCTTCAATTAGGACTTAAATGGTTTCTTTGTGCATGTTTATGCTTCATTTTATATATCTGATCCATGCATAGTGTAGCTGCTACTTTTATTCACACTATTATATAAATCTTGATTCGATTTGCATAGCTTAGAAGCATTTTTCACATTTTATTGATTATGCATGTTTAATGGTGTCATTATGCAATTTACCTAAAAGGGCCTCATCATGAGAGTTTTCCTATATTTTTGAAATTTTTGTGTTGTTTCTTGACCACAGGGAACAGTTTCAAAGGAGAACCAACTATCAAGTTCCTTCCCTATTGTGAAGAAGAGGGCATCTCCATCCTAGGGCAGTTTGTGTCATCCTGAAAGGCATTTGGAAATCACACCTACCCTTAAGAGGGAAACAATTGTGCACTCCTATTGTAATATTGTATCAAAATGATTATCCCTAAGAGGGATGTACTTGCAATTAGATGTTGACTTCGAATACAATAGAATAAAGTGTTTTTCTTCTTGATTCATTTGTTTTCAATATCTTTTTCTTGTATGCATGCTATATTTTTATCATATATTACAATAGGATACACCATCGGGTGTGACCCTTTCTATTGGTTATAGATACCGAATATTTAGTTCAATATTTGTGAAGTATTTGGCTCCACTCAAACAATCCATAAGGTCATCCATTCTTGGCAATAGAAATCTGTATTTGATTGTAATCTTGTTAATGGATCGAGAGTCTATACACATTCTCCATTCTCCATATTTCTTTGGTGCTAGTACTGTAGGTACTACACATGGACTCAAACTCTCTCGAATCAATCATTTCTCCAATAGCTCTTGAACTTATCTGTTCAGCTCCTCATTCTATGCATGAGTCATTCTATGGGCTGCCTTGTCTGGTAAACTGGCTCTTGGTATCAAATCCATTTGGTGACTAATATTCCTCACTAGTGGAAATACTTCAGGTACATTATATGATATAATATCTTCAAATTATCTCAATAGATATGAGTCTTATAACGGTATATATTTAAATTTCTATTTATTAACTCTAGGAATCAATGCATAGCACATATGCTCATGCTTCATACCATACAAAAAATTCCTACCATCAACTTAACAAATTCTTGCACTACTACATAAATTTTTGTCCACCTCCTTCAGGGGCTTCAAATTGTGGTGAACTCTATCCTTTATCAGGGAATATTTGTATATCCATCATGTACTGCATGTTGATAAAATTACCATGGCCTTCCTAATAGCACATGATAAGCATCTATAGGCAGGATGTCACACAATACCTCATCCTAGTAATTCCTAATTTTAAACTTCACTAAACATTGCTCATTGACCAAAGCTCTATGGTCCTTCTGCAGCCATGCAATCTGATATGGATGCAGATGCCTCCTTCTCTCAAACTGTAATTTATTAACCATCCCATCTAAAACTACATTATCAGTGCTACCATTATCAATGATAACATTACAAACAATACCTTCACATTTGCATCTTGTGTGAAATAAAATCTTCCTCTAAACTGGATCTTTCTCCTCATTTAGCAAGGCTCTCCTTGTGACAAGAACTTCTCCTTCTACCTCTTCAGAATGATCAGATCCAACATCTTCCTCTTCATCTACATAGACAACTCATGCATTACCTTTAGGTCTCTTATTCATCCTTCCTTGATGTTGTGGACACTTGTATGCTTGATGTCCTTCTTCTCCACATTGGAAATAGGTTCCTTGAAATCCTCCTCTTCCAAGTCCTTGTCCAAACATTCATATTTATCTTTGGTCACCATTAATTTTCTCATGAGGGTGGTAAGTATTATTCCCTTTCTAGTTTCAGTTGTTGCTAACTTCTTCATTCTTCTTTTGGTCTTCATTTTTTTCTCCATATGGTCTTCCACCAGTCCTTCCACCATGATCTCTTTCCCTATGCTTGCTTTCAAATATTCTATTAAGCTTCTCTTCTACCTTCAGGGCAAACTGATAAGCATCTTCTATGGTAGTCATTCTGACCAAAATTAGCTCATCTTGAAGGCTTGGTTTCAATTTATTTATATAACAACCTACCTTCTTCTTGTTAGCCTCATAATGGCCTATTTTGATCATGACCTTGTAGAACTTCTATGTATACTCTTTGATAGATTTACCTGCCTGCCTTAAACCTTGTATTTTCTTTAGTAGATTAAACTCATAATCAACTAGAATGAACTATCTCTTCAACTTTTTCACCATATGATCCCATATTGTTATTATTTATTTTTCTCTTATATTTCTATCTAGTTGTACTTCCCTCCACCAGATATTAGCATGCCCTTTCAACTTGGTCTTCTCAAATTTCACCCTCTCAAGATTTTCCACTTCCTCATTCTCAAAGTACTCCTCCATATCATTGATCCAATCGATCAAATATTCTAGTTTAAGATTCCTAGAACATGTAGAAACATAAATCTTCGGTATTTTTCTAATATTAGATATGGCCTTAAATAATTTGGCTTGTGCAAGATTTGTGACCTCCTATTCTTCTTCGACCTGAGATTCTTCTTCTCCGGTATCATCTTCATTTTTTCCTTCTCTTCTTGGCTCAAACCCTCTGCGCAACTCCTTTTGCAATGCTTGAACTTGTGTCTGTAGGGATATAAAACCCTCTCTTGTAACCATAGTATTTCTTCATGGAGGAATTCTTATCACTTTAATCACAACCTCAACCCTAGGTCCTGGTGCAAACTACCTCACGTTTGACGATATGTTTACACACTCAGGAACTCCTGCTCTGATACCACTTGATGAAGGGCTACTCCACCCAACACACACACAATACTCAAATCATAGAAAAATTTAGAAGAAACACAATATCTGATATTATTTCAATGAAATGGATTTTTCATAAGAAAAAATTATAAAACTACAAATTGCATAATCAGAGTTACAATTCTATGGCCACAAGGCCAATTTTAACACAAAGTAAAATTGACTCAAAATATACAAGCTGGAGCTATGATCCATCTTCCCATTCTACATTTTAGTGATCCCTCTTCTCCATTTAATAACTCCCATAGAACATTCTGGGAAGCATAACTCCCCTTTTCTCACCCAAGAATATATTCATATAGAATTTAAATTTTTTATTTTTTGCCCAAAAAGATATTCAAATTTGAATTTCGGTGGCACAACTTCCTGAGGCCGTAACTTTTAACTAAGGGGTCTGTTTGTCTTTCGTAAAATATCATTAGAAATCTTACAAAGGGATCTACAGTACCTTAATCACCTAAAGTTCATTGAGGTGATTTTTCATCCTCCTTCAGTACTTCTAAGGTATTCAAATTTTACTTTTAAACCTTCTTGGAGATATTTCCCAGTATGAAAACTTTAATATCTCTCAAACCGTTCAGGCTATTGGGGTGATTCTTTCACCATTGAATCTATTTTTCAATCCTACTCCTTGGGGTAAATTTTCAAATTCATATGTATCTATTTAGGCCAACTTACTAAAAATAGTGAGTGATTATTTTACATCTTTTTGGACTTCTGATTGACTTATACCTCCCAAGTGTCATCATGGACCTAAAAACCACTAAAGAAACTTAAAACCAAAATAAAAATACAATTTATTTATTTTTGGTGATGCAAGATTACCCTTACACCACTATATGCTCCTGGATCAGGGAGTATGCTCTCTACCTTTGGTAGATCATAAACCACAAGGCTTTGTAAGAGCACTAAGTTATAACTAAGTGAATTTGGCCAACATTAATGAACTTGGGAGGTAAAATTTGGAGAAAATAAATCTGGAGAGGGAAGGCTTGAAGCACCCGAGAAGGAGGAAGGTCTCTTTCAGGTTGGACTTCTTCAATATCTTTATTAATTATTTTTTATAATTAATTTTGGCGTAGAGTCGTCGGTATGAATGTAACATAAATATTATTATGATGTTGTGATTTGATGTAATATTATAACC
This sequence comes from Wollemia nobilis, assembly GCA_028583015.1. Taxonomy (NCBI): domain Eukaryota; kingdom Viridiplantae; phylum Streptophyta; class Pinopsida; order Araucariales; family Araucariaceae; genus Wollemia; species Wollemia nobilis. The sequence goes on from JAQPPZ010001962.1 coordinate 27,386, forward strand.
CTTACTAGAATCCTTGATATTATGCTATACCTCCATCATAGACTGATCGGATGTAATAGCTTACATTTAAATTATCAATTTGAGGGTAATCAAAGTTAGATTTAAAGAGTAGAAATCCAGTATATATTGTATAGTGGGGATCAATGCTAAGCTTAGTTCAGACTTCTTTCAGTTTTAGGTGTTTGTAGAAAAGTAATAAACATAAATTAAATTGTGCAAGAATAAAAATAGAATGCAATTTATGATTTTTGCAGTAAATATGATAGTTACCTATTAATTATTTAATTTATTGATGAGCTAATCTAGTGATGGGTTGATCTATTGGTGAATTTATCTATTGTTGAGGATCCTTATACAATTAGTTTTATTTATCTATTTTGAATTTATGTTTTATAAGAATGCAGTTTAATTTATTTTATATTCTAAGGTTAATTAACTATTTCTAACCTATTGTAGGGGCGAGATCTTAGGGACTGGCTGTAGGAGTGGGACCTACCTCCTAGAAGACAATGTAAGTCTTTCTCCCCTAAATTACTTTATCTCAGTAACTAAGATGCATAACTATTCCTAAGATTATTTTATATCATGAATGCAAGACAATTACAATTAAAACTATATAAGGTCCGAGGTGTAGACCAATTGGTTCATCCAAACCCCATAAGGGGGGCGGAGGTCCAAGGTTCAAATCTCGGGCCTCATTGGACTGAACGCTTGTCCCTTTCCTGGTGCTTTCAGCGACATAAAAGGTTTAAAATGATTATGGCATGGTGGTTATAGGGGCAAACTGTGCAAAGATCTGTGTGGTGGCTTCTGGGGCGAACATCGCAAAATACTGTGGTAGCCATAAAAAACTAGACAACCTGCCCGAATTCGAGGCGGCTACCGATTCCACCATGTAAATACAAAAAAAAAAAAAACAATTACAACTATATAAAGAAATTAAATAGTAAATACAAATGACACAGTTACCATATGTGAAAAATGAAGTGCTACTTTTATTGATAGAAATTTAAATGTACATGCTGGCACAATTCTTAAGAAATTATACAGACACATTGATAATTCACTATTTCTCCCTTAAAATTCTCAACATTAGACTAGACATTAGACATTTCTCCATTAGACATTTTAAAAGGTCTCCCTATGTAATATATATTATGACTTGGATAATTCTAAATAATACTCTTCCATGTATTTTTCCATGTGGAGCTATGGAATTGATAATGTGACAACTATGCAATAACGAGAATAATCTAAACTAATGAAATTACTAATTCTTCTTGGACTCATTAAACATCCTAAGTGGTCCAAGTGGTACTTTATGATCTAACATAACAACATAATACTAACTTAAATATTTTGTAAGATAAACACATAACCATATATCCTTTATTATTGGAAAGGACCAAATAATATTTCGTCTAAATTTAATCATCCTAACAATATTCCAATTATACAATATTGATGGAATAAAGTTATAACAACTTTATTAATCACAATATCCTTGTGAAGAATATGACAATTCAACTAATCTAAGCTTACTTTAATCCTTTATTGCCACGTAAGAGCGCCATGTTGTACTGATGTGGTATGCAACGTCAATCATCTTAATTTGGTCAACTCTCTTCGGTAGCTACTGGTAAAAGTTCTCTTTGGTAACAGTCTTCAGTAGCTATCTTATGCATCATACTTTGGTAACTATATTCTGTAGTATACTTCAGCTACCATATTATGTAATAGTATTCAGCCACTATTTTATCACTATGCCTAGAGCTTTCTTAATTCTTTGTCCTTACATCTATCTTCTCAAGTCCAAGGTATATCCTGAATATTGTGCTACTGCATTGTGCATCTATGGAGAGTCTTTCAATATTTCATTGTATAATTACTCACAACTTGGATGTATTTTGCATGAAATACAAACATTTATCAGATTAACTACATTCATATTTTTAACTAATAAATCATAGAAATAAATAGAAACAACTTACAATATATTATAATCATAAATTAAATATAAAAATAAAATAATTTATTATGAAAATATACGTCAAATAATAACTTATCATTTTCCCCCAAACTTAAATATATGCATGTCCTCATGCATGTGGAGAAAATGTGACAAATAGAAGATTACAAATATTACACATATATCAAATGTCATCATCTAGATCTTTGCAATTAATATTAAAATCAATCAATCAAGATTTAGATTTCCTTTTAGAGAGTCATTTGCATGTTTCATGAGACAAGACATCACAATTATTTTTTAAGAATAAGCAAATAGGTTATCAAATATTATCTCCAAAAATCATTGCTAATGACATTAAGAAACGAACATTTCAAATATAATCTTAGCCATAAGCCAACATATTACAATATAGCACACAGTTTTAATTAGATATCTACAGTTGAAAATAGAATGTTTCAAATTTTTAATATTATTTTCATGACAACATAAATGTTATAGAATCTATTGGAAATATTGGAGTACTAATATCTTTATTTGAAAGTAACATATTCTAGGTTTTCATAAATCATTCTTATATCAATAAAAATTCTATGAAACTATTTAAGCATATCAGAAAATAACAATTTCTAAAATTTCTCGTAACAAAAATAATTCCATTAGTAAGTTTAGAACATCTGATCATCTACATAAAAATATGTTGTTTACAATTATTTTCAAAGAGCAATTCCTGCAAGAGCACAATAACATAACATTTTTGAACAAAAAAATGAGTTCTCCAAATTATTTCACTAGAATAAAGTGCTAATACTGTAATTATAAAACATCAAATACTACATATACAAACAAGTTCAAATATAAAATACAATTTACAATATTATTTCAAAGATATATATATATGTTGCTAAAACATCTACAGACAAAAAAATAATTAACATTTTACAAAAAAAATAATATATACATATCAAATATTTAAGTCTGAAAATCATAAAATATTTAAACAGATTTTTGAGTTCATCTGACTTGTGTCTATCGAGTGGAAATCCTTGATGATGGGGGTCTTGTTGGTGGCAAATTCTTTTCCCATTTTACCTTTTGTACTTGCTCTTTGGCATTATGTTCATCAATCGGTGTCTCAACCATGATAGTTTTGATATGTTTAACTTCAAGGGAATCCTCTCTCTGCTCTACATCTTGTGTTTGAGAATATTGAGGTTTATCAACTGATGCAACTATATTTTCTATCACTGCATTAATCTCTAGAGGTATCCCAACATTTAAGACAATATTCTCAAGTGCAATTCCTATTTTTGTGGAAGGAACCGATATTTTTATTTTATTATGTTGTGTCAGACTGATGAATGGTTGGGAACTTTCTTCCTCAAGAAGCTTAGAAAAGTCAAAGGGTTTGTTAGTGTAGGCTTCTTTAATAAAATTAACAAAAAAAAAATTGCTTTCCACCAGTAGTGGAGCTTTTGTTAGGGGAATCATCAATAGGTGGCGGTCGGTTGACGAAATCAATAGGTTTCGTCACCTTATCCACTGAGAGTTGTTTAATTATGTCTATCTGGAGGCCAAGGGATCATTGAATCAATTTTGAATGTTCTACGAAATCCTCCCTTAATTTATCAATTTTTATTTTTAAAATAGTATTTTTTGCCCATAGGTGAGATAGGGTTTCAGTAGCTGTTTCAGGTGCAGGTAATTCAGATTCATGCCTTGACGTATTTCCTTTCTCAAGGGTTTTAGGATTGTGTTTCTAATGTTGGGCCTTTCGTGCAGGCTGTATTGGTTTAACAGTTTTAGTAGGTCAATATTTGCATTTTGGGGACTTATATCCCTCCTCTTAACTATCTAATTCATGCTCTTCCTTACATGGACTATCTTCCTCAAGCTCTTTTTTAGTCGAATTAGAGTATTCTAGCAGGTTAGATTCCTCAACTATTCTGTTCCAAGTTATTTTAACTTTGTGTGCTTTTTTCAAAACTATCAATTTAATAAGGCTATGGTGTGCAAGTAAATATAGTTTAGGTTTTTCTTATGGGTTTTTAGGCTGAACACAGACAATAGTAGACTTTAAATACTAAAACAAAAATATGATAATTTGATAACACAGTCATTATTCTCTAGGAATTTTAAATTTATCAACATGTAGATATGGTAGGTTGCACAAGTGGACATACATCCTTCTAGGGTGACGAATTTGATAATTAAGATAGCAGCTTCTTGCCACATGAGAGGGAGTGAAGTAGTAGCAACACCCTTAATACACCCCTCTTTGTCTCAGATAATGGTGCATTTTTCTTCCAATTTTACCACTAGTTGGGTGATGCTATTAGAGGGGTTTTTATAGTATGGCAACCCTACCTCTTGTAAACCAAGAAATTCAAAAATAATACTTGGATTAAGGTCGAATTAGATGTCTCTGACGTGGGTAGTGATTTTTGCGGGGTTAAAATTTTGGACAAATTGTTTGGCCACCCCTTGGTCGTGCCCTCTGAATTTTATGAGGGCATCCCACCACCTAGCCCCTTGAAACAATTATGTTACAAAATCATTAGGATTTTATGTTTTGACAGATGGGGGTTCATTATGTTTTTTTTTGGGGGGAAAAAATCCCAAAAGGGATGCCACTTTCGGGTAAGACCCAAGGAG
>JAQPPZ010001965.1:0-130000 GCA_028583015.1 Wollemia nobilis
GAATGAGGATTAATCTTCGGAATGAAGATTTAAATTTGCAAAGAGGATTTGTCTTTGGAATGAAGACCTGTCTTCGGAATGAAGTTATAATATTCGGAATGAGGATTTGTCTTCGAAACTCGTCTTCAGAATGAAGTCATAATCTTCAGAATGAAGTTTTGTTTGCACAATAAGTTATAATCTTTGAAAAGAGCATTTCCACGTGGCATCCAAGAAGACAAGGTACGACAAAATCAAACTCTTTTAGTTGCATACGATAAAGGAACACGTGTCAGTCAGCACATGGTTTGTTTTTGCACCCATTGGAAAGTACCAGAATTATGGAGGACGTGACCAACCATATGCCACCAATTTTTAATGCCAATAAACATGCACGTGAGAATCTATGGACTAAATAGAAAAATTAAAACCAAATGAGGTGGATCTGATGGCAAGGACGTCCAAGCAATCATTGACAGACAGGTGTTCGGTGCAATAGTAGAAATGTGTGCCACCTTTCTTTTTGAAGATGTGTTTGCGAAGTATAGTGCTCAGGTTATGGTTCATTCCGAAGAAGAAGACGAGAAACAGGGCAACGAAGGTTTCAAACTAAAAATCTGCAAATCTGCAACATAAAAAAACTAGAGATCCAACAAAGAAATAGCAGCAGCAGTGAACAGAAAAGATGGGGTGAAAGATCAGAACAGAACCTGCAGATACCACCTACCTCCGAGAAAATTTGACAGTCATGCAGATTTTTGAATATGGAAGGTTTATGCCATTTTTGGATAAGTTTAATGGGTCTTCTGAATATTTGGCTGGCATGTTCGCCCATACATTCAGAAACAACCGAGCACATGTAAACGACATGACTATTGAGGTAACCCCTAAAATTTTAAGTCGGATTACTTGAGTTGCCATTAGAAGGGATTTCAATTTCTAGATCTGGTAAAAATACATTGACAAATGTAGTTAATCAGTTTGTAGAAGAAAATGATAGAGAGCCAGAGTATTTAACCCATAACAACACATGCAAAAGGTTAAAAAGGGCCAACCTGTAGGAACCCTAGGATGAAGTAGCCACACGGGTAATTTAATTCCTAACCTGTGAAGGGCGATATGTGCTGTTATCAGGGCATCATCTACGAATTTTGAACCATCTCAGACATGGTGAACAACAACCGAAAGTTAGGGTAAATCTTCCCCTGTATCTGTATCAAGAATTAAAAAATATGGCAAAGAGATATCAGGAGGGTAAAGGAAGCCTTCGCCATCATGGCCTCATCAAACTAGTTTGCCAACACCATTTTAGAGGAAACCCTAGGAGTTTTGATAGGTTTTACTCTACCCTAAACGATGTCATTTTTAGGGATGAAGATGAGGAAGAAGAAGATCCAGATACTGCTAATGTTGCTACAGAAGAAGAAATAGCTACTGCAAAAAATGTTGCAGAAGATGTTGCAGAAGAAACTACAGAAGGTGCCCCTGAAGCTTTTACAGAACCACACCCAACAACAACAGAAGAAAGCCTTGCTCTTGAACCCTCAACTTCATGAACCAAGAAACAAAAGAGAAGAGGATCTGGAACTGGCAACAGAGTAGAAAAACAAAATAAGGTTCATTTTTCTAGAGTGACCACTAATTTGATAGAACAGAGAAGTGAAGCACTTAACCAAACAGAGGCAGAAACAACAAGGGAAATAGAGGCATCTGAAATTGACCCCATAAACCCTGCTGTCACCAAAAAATAGAGCAAAAAGAAGAATTTTGCATCTAGAACTAGGAGGTCTACAAGAATCCATTTGAAAGAAATAGCAAAACAGGTTATGGAGGAAGAAGATAGACCAAGCAGCCCAGATGTCACAGAGATACAACCAGCATCTGAAAACTTTTTAGAATTCCTTGAACAGATAGCTGAGACAGAAACTGAGCAGGATAATTTGGAGGAAGCTACAGTTCAATAGGCTACAGATATGGTAGATACCCTTATAAATAGTTTTATAGAGCCTCCTAAATAAGAACAAATTGTTGCAGAAGAGGAGATATTGGTTGAGCAACCAACTATAGTTGATTTGTCTGCATCACTGAAGCAGAAATAGAAGTGGAAGACATCACAGAGCAGCTAAAAGTAGCAAGAAGTGTTGTTAGAACACAAACCAAGTGGATTGAGGAGAAAGAAAGTAACATTGAAATACAGAAAATAAAAATTGTAGAGCTTCAGCAGGAAGTGGCAGAATTGAGAAAAATGTTGTCACAAACTGAAAAATAGCCAGCTGTATCCATTTATGAAGACAATTTGGCTCAATTGCTTCTGGTTCTATCAAGGGCAGATGACTCTATTGAGACAAACATGGGTGTTCATTCTGAAGTAGCACTCCATTCTGAAGCAGCACCATCTCATTCTAAAGCATTGACTTCTTGTTCTGAAGATGCTTCAAAAATGGTAAAGAGCATAGCAAAGGATGTTGAAGATGAGCCACTAACACAGGAACAGTTCCAACAGCAAGAAAATGTTCAAGTAAGTACTCCTATTGAGGTCCCTACATTTCAAACTGTTACACTTTCAATAGAAACAATAGATAAGGGGGTACAAGCATAATTACTATATGATGACAACCCCATAGACATAGCAAATAAGGGGGTACAGGTAGAATTATTAATAGATGATCAACCAGTAGAAGTGGCAGAAAAAGGAGTTCAAGTTGATCTACTACCTAGGATTTCACTTGTAGTAAGACCACCTAATACTGTGTCTCTAGAGTAGTACAATGCAGACATAGCTAGCTGGATGATTAGATATGAGCAGCTTGCCACTAAAACTGAAAAGTTCAAATTGGAAGCAAAACAGCTAGAAGCCAAGGAAACAAAAATTTAGGCATTGAAAGAAAAGGTGTCTGACTTATGCCAAATTGCTAAATTTTTAGTCTAATTTAGACGACCAGCCAGATTTTATAGCCTTATTTTGAAGGAAAAATACCTCAGATGGCATGTCATGAGGATTAGTTCAAACCTCCCATATAAATTGGACACAACTGCAGATTTCATGGAAGCATACTTTGACAGTCCTTTTGAGCAGAAAAATCTCATGTGTGAACTATTTTTACACAGTTTCTTCATTCCATAGGAAGTTGAGTTTCATCCTCAAATCTACATTGGAGATGTTATGAGAGCGTTTATGTCTACTTTGCAAAATCAGCTTTACTGGGATTAAGAGAAAAAGCAGAACAAAGAAATTGAAACAAGGGCTGAGTTGTTAGTTAGAGCAATCTAGCCAAACCACCTAGTTATCACTAGACAACACTTCTCAATGATGAACATGGATGATATAAAGAGGATGTACTTGAACAACTTAAGGGACTGTGTGGCCAGATTCAATAATTTTTGTGATCATAATTTTTTTCCAGCATTGTTAGCGTGTAGAGACAGATGGGCTGAACTTTCCATGTCTTTGAGAAAAAGAGAACCCATCTCCCCCATCAACTTAGAATGGTCTAGAAGAAGAGCAGAAGGTGTAATCCAGCTGATTCAAATCATGCAACATAACTGGATAGGTCTCAGGTTTAGGCCTCCAACCATCATTACTCCAGTTCCATTTTACTTTGAGGAAGATGCCCAACCTGATGAACAATTTGAAGACTGGATTAGAAACATTCAGGAAAACAGGGGTATTATATAGGCAATAAATTATTCTACAGGTCATGGAATCTAAACATGGACATATGTGATTCCATAGCCCAACAGAATGCATGAGGGCATGCATTAATATAAGTTGGGAGGAAAATGATGAGGCCTGAAAATGCCTCAATCATAACATGTTTTGAACACTAAAAATGCCTATAAACTCTTATGTTTTATCTGATATGTTAGTTAAGTTGATTCAATATGCTGTAAATTAACCATTTTGCATGATCAATATATTTGGAATATTATATGCTGATTTTACAGCTTTTTGCATAGTTTTATGTTATTTTTGCTATGATTTGCTAAAATGGGATATGCTTAGAATAATAGCAGCATTTCACTAATCATGTTTTGATTTGTCTCAAGCAATTATTTAACCTAAATCTGGCAACATTGCAAGCAAACCGTTGCTGTGCAGCAAAAACTGGTCTTTCCCATGTAAATTCCAGCCAGCTGTCCATAAATAGCAAGGCATGGAATTCACGTGGAAAGAGATGAAGACCATGGGAATTTGATCTTAGGAGATAACCCACCTGAGAGATGCAGAAGAAGTCATTGGAAAAGCACACATTTGTTCATTTCGAAGTATCTTCGGAATGAACAGATATCTTCGGAATGAGAGAACACAGTGTCTTCAGAATGAGAGGATCTTTAGAATGAAGAATGCATTATCTTCGGAATGAGCAGATATTCAAAATGAAGGATTGTAGTATCTTCGAAATGAGAATTGCAATATCTTCGAAATGAGCGATCTTATCTTCGAAATGAAAATAGAATGTGCTTTTTAACTTGTTGACCGATTTTTGAAGCTGAAAAAAGGGAAATAAAGGTTGGAAAAGGTAAAGGAAAAGATATTCCATCTGTCTTTGCCGTCATTGTCGACCAAAGCCATCATTAAGGGAAAGATCAAGTTTTAATCTTCTTCTAGGATAAAACCAGAATTTGTTGTAGCATTGTAGGATTAGATCTTTTGAGATATTCTTTGTTTGTAATCAGACCTTAGGACATCTATAAATATTGCTCTCGTTCAGGTTGAGCTAGGTAGTAGTAGCAGAAAGAAGTAGAAAGTAAGGAAGCTAGGAAGAAGCAAAAAATAGGTAGAATTTGGTCATTACGATCCTGTAATGGGTTTTTAGCAGAATTATTGTAATCATGTTCTTTAATCAATAAAGTGCACCAGTTCTATTTCATATTGCTTGTAAATGAGTGTGATTAAGATCTAGAGAGAGAGAGAGACTTATACCTTCTTCTGGACAAGGAGGCTGGCCACTTCTAGACCTAGGAGGAGGACTAACAAGTAGGTTTTTATTCTAATTTTGCTACAACAAAACGAGTAATAGAACTTGTTATTTCAATTGCTTGTAAATAGCTGACAATATATGTAGTTTTAGTTTATTTATGCTTAGATTAATTTTGTGCTTAATGTTTTAGCTGTAATCTTTACCTTCAGCAAAGCTTCCACTTTATTTCAGATTGTTATTCCCAGAATTTACTATTTTCAACAATTTCCTGTATTTTATGTTTTGTTGTCAAATCCTGCACAGAAGATTGACAACCTTCTGTTATAGAGCCTTGACATTTTTCATTTTCATGTTAGAATTAGACTTTCATTGCTGCAAAAGTAATTAGATTTCCTTTCTGCAATTAGGATCAAAATTTCAGTTCTACAACTGTTATTTCTGCAACATAATTAGGTCTTATTCTGTAATTGTAATTAGAACTTCATTTTTGTAGTTAATGATTAGTTTCCAATTATGCAACTTAGATTAAGCTTTAATTCATGCAATTTAGAGATAGGAATGTCCCAAAACCCCCCACACAATCGGTTCCACCAATAAGACCTGTTGCTCTAGATTGACCTAAGTTATAACTATTTCACTTCTTCTTCTATAGATAGCCTTGTACATTGCCCTGGATTGACAAATTCATTGAGAATTAATGATGGTATAATGACTACGCATCAAAGGGTCTTAGTTATAGAATTGTCATTACACCAAAACCTTGAGGTGTTATTGTCTAATACAATCTCTATATTTGAACACCTCACAGAGTGGTTAGTCCTAGGGTCGAGGGTAGTGATTAGTCCACTAAGTCAAATATCTAAGGTGTGGTGGTTAGGCTAACACCCCCTCTTCGACATGACTCAAGGGATTTGATCCTAGGATGAGACTTTGATACCACTCTAGAGTTTTCATTATACCAAAACCTTAAGGTGTTACTATCTGATACAATATCTATATTTGAACACCTCATAGGGTAGTTAGTCCTAGGGCCCAAGGTGTCGATTAGTCTATTAAGTCAAATTCCTAAGGTGCGACGGTTAGTCCAACACCCCCTCTTCAACTTGACTCAAGGGATTTGATTCTAAGATGAGGTTCTAATACCATCGTAGAGTTTTTGTTACACCAAAACCTTAAGGTGTTAATGTTTGATATAATCTCTGTATTTGAACACCTCACAAGGTGGTTAGTCCTAGGGCCCAAGGTGGCAATTAGTCCACTAATTCCAATCTTCGAGGTGTGGCAATTAGTCCAAAATTAGTCTCATCGTACTAGGGTTTGAACTTAGATTTCCTAAATGAAAACTCAAAAATATACAACTATGGTATCCCTCACTGACTAAGAACTTAGGTTTCCTAAATAAAAATCTTAAATTATACGACGATGGTATCCCTCACAGGACAAATTTTGCATTAAAAATGTAAGTTTTTACGACAAGTCCCAATAACCTATAGGGTTTGAACCTGGGTCTCCAAAATAAAAACCCAAATACATACCACTATAGTATCCCTCATAGGACTAAAATTTTGAATTAAAAATGTGGGTTTTTACAAGAGTCCCTTCTAAGTAAAAATCCAAAGACATACTACTATGGTAACCTCATGATCCCTCATGGAATAAAATTTTGAGTTTAAAAGGTGGGTTTTTACAAGGGGTCCTAGTCCCCTTGTACCAAGATTTTAACTTGGGTCTTATAAATGAAAACCCAAAGATATATTATGGTATCCTTTCCAGAACTAAAATTTTGAGTTCAAAACATGTATAAAAACCCAAAAATATACCACTATGATATCCTGGGGTTTGAACTTGAGCCTCCTAATTGAAAACCTAAAGACATACCACTACGGTTTTCCTAACAAAATAAAATTTTGAGTTAACAATGCATATTTTTATGATGAGTCTCGATTCCTTTGTAGCAAGGTCTAAACTTGGGTCTCTTAAATGGTAATCCAAAGATATACCATTATGGTATCTTCACGAGACAAAACATTTCCATTTCAAATAAGATTATTAATTATTGTTCATAAATTATATTTTATTGTATTTATAATTAACATTTTTTATTATCAAATGATATTAGTTTAATTGGTTAATTTATTTTATTTTAAAAGAGAAGACTTGTGTTTAAATCTTACTAAAACACAAAATATTCCAACTTTTATATCCCAAGAGTTCAATAACATCCCCTAAAAGTTTTCACCAATGATGAAATTAGAGATGCAATGTTTTCTATGCAACCCGATAAAGCTCTTGGACCTGACGACTGTCCTCTTAGGTTCTTCCAACACTTCTAAGATATAGTGGGCCAAGATATTTTTGCAACTATTCTAGATTTTCAATGAAACAAATCGTTACCTAGGGATGTTAACTCAATTTTTTTGGCACTCGTTCCCAAATCCCATAACAACAAATCCATGTCTAATTTTAGACCAATAAGTCTTTGCAATATCTGTTATAAGCTCATGTCAAAGGTCATTTCTAATAGGCTAAAATAATCCCTCCCAACCATTATAGATCACTATCAAGGAGGCTCTATATGAGGGAGCTATATCATTGATGGTATAATAACAATCCATGAACTCATCCACTCAGTTGCCAAGAGCAAGAAACCTGATCTTTTTTTGAAACTTGATATGAACAAAGCTTTTGATCAGGTATCCTAGAAATTTCTCTTTACAGTCCTTTCCAAATTTGAATTCCATGATGAGTGGATTGCCCTAATTAAAGAATGTTTAACTTTTGTCTGGTTTTCTATCCTTGTTAATGGTTCTATTGCATGTTTTTTCAAGAGATACAAAGGTTTAAGGTAAGGGTACCCACTCTCTCCCTTCCTCTTCATCATTATGGTCGAAGACCTTGGGAGATCCCTCAAACAAGCGAGCTCTCTTGGTCTCCTCTTTGGAATTAAGCTATCTTCAAGGTCTAGGGTTGTTACACATCATCAATTTGTAGATGATACAATTTTGGCCATCATTTCTCCTCTTCCTAAAGCAAAAATAATAAAAACCATCTTAAAATTTATGAAGTTGTTGGCTAGAAGGTCAATTTTGATAAGAGCAAAATATTTTTCCTAAACACCCCTATTCGTAGGTAACAAAACATAACAAGAATATTGGGATGCAATATTTTAAGTCTTCCTTCTATATATCTTGGCATGCCCTTGTTTCACGATAATATGATAGACGTGATATAGAAAAATGTTATTGATATAATTATCAAGACATTAGCTAGCTAGAAAAAAGACCTGTTGAGTCAAGATGCCAAGGAAAATCTTGTCCAAGCAAGCCTCCAGAGCAATCAGTCTTCTTCATGTCCATCTTCAAAGTCCCAACCTCAATATGTTAGAAGATTGAGAAAATACAAAGAAAATTCCTTTGGTCCGAGACTGAAAATTATAACAGACTACCGCTGGTAGCTTGGGATAAAGTCTGCTCTAAGAAAGATAAAGGTGGACTAGCCTTTTGGACCCCAAATAAGACTCCCTTGACTTTGACCTAGGAGTAATCATTTCTCACATAGTTTATGCTCTCTCTCGTCAATTTGAAGCTCTTAGTATATTGTATGCCATTTCATTGCCAATCCCCCAATGGATCGATTCTTTACGCCATGAGGTACTTCAAGATTTGGAATTACAAACTTTGGTTGATTCCCTATCCATTGAGCCTATTTCATGTCCAAGATACACTTGGGATGGCCAGGATTTGCATTACCACCAATGCCTTGTTGTTCCCCACAAGTCCTCACTATGGGAACTTCTCATGATAGAACTGCATGCTACTCCATATGTTGGCCATTCAGGATTTCTCAAAACATATTTTATCCCAAGGTGTGTTCTTCTATGATAGGGAAGTCCTTCGTATGCTCACTTTTTGGGATTGTGAATGCAAGTTTAGTTGAACAAGAAGATATGTGTTTTTGTAGGTTGAAGTATTTAAGAGAACCAGGGTATGCTAGGTAAAGGAGTATGTAACACTCATAGGCCCTCTGTTATACTATAGTGACAAACAATAGTACTCAAAAAAATATTTCAGGCCACTACCCAAGGAGGATTCCACACATACCCTTGAGCACACTATCTGCCTCTCTGACAGTATGGGAGGGTAATCTTTTGGGATGCTGTGTCCCGTGGACTATGGATGATACAAGGCCAAAAATATTCCTACTAGATAAAATTTTGTTAACCCTAGAATGGTCTCTCGATACACCCGAAGATGCATGGGAGCTTGATTTCATGCACGAGTGTTGTCTAAGGATTGGGTATTGGAGCCTGATCGCCCTTCACTTTACTAGACGCTTTATGGGCTATCTAACTTAGCCAATAATGACAAATCTTTCACGATATTTTAAAACCCTCGGTACAAGGTTTCTAACCTACACAACTACTGAAATAGAAACTATATTTTTTGTGTTTTCTAGATTTGCTAGTAGAAAAACGAACTATATTTTTTTTGGATTTTTTAATAAAAGAAAAATAGAAATGAAAAAACATGGCAATTTATACCTAACAGGCATAATGGATGGCAAAAATTGTCTCAGTTGCAACAGAATGCAGCCCTGGAAAGTGCCATGATACCACTTGTTAGGAACCTACTATTGAAATAAAGCTCACACACATAAAATACTGAAAGATAATTGAAATACATGCAATAACAGAATAATACTATGCAGAAAGTAATTACGGAATTGAAACAATCTCACAAATAACTCAGAATCGCAGGCCTCTTCGAGGGGGCAACCTCCTTCAATATTTCATTAACTTGCAAAAATATGCTTCGTACATGGCTTCATAGCTTTTTAAAGAAAGAATTCATGCAAACCCTAACCCTAGGCTCAAGAGTTGGCTTACATGCAAAATTCCACTCGAGCTAGAATATTCTACCAAATGTCGGTTACAATCTTGATAATGGTTACATCAAATGGCCCCACTTGGCTAGGAGCATAACATACCACGTACATTACAAAATAACATTATATATGGGATCCCCCATGTTGGAAGTGGGTCATTACATAATAATGGAAATTACAAAATAATGTTAGGATGGGATCCTAACATAGTTATGGTTTCTTGTTCTGGTTTACGTGGTCCTTGTTCATGGTTTGCTTGTTTTGACAGTTTCTCCTGTTCATTTTATGGGTTTGTTGGTTTTTTGGGAACTTCTAGGTTTCCCTTTTTATTTTTTTGGATGGATTGGTTGGGTTTTCTTGGATGCTTATTTGTATTGTTCATTTTTCATTGTTGATCCTAGTTCAGTTCACACCTGTTTCTCTCTATAAAAGGTTTTGGGTCCTTTCAAAATCCCTCTTTCAATTAAAAATAGTCAAATTATTATAATACACTATATAATCATACAAGTAAAACCTAAAAAATTAACCCTAAAATAATATTTTAAATTTATTATAATTAAAAAAAATTAAATTATTAATTCTTTAACACATTAAAAGTTACATCTACTATTCATTGAGAATCTTATTATATATTTTCAAAAACAATAGAATGGACCATAGTAAAAGCCTCACTCACATTGAATGTTGGATTTCAAACCTTGGAATACACCATAGAATATACATAGTGCTAAAAAAATAGTAATCATCATACTTGGCTTGTCAAGTGCAATATTTGGTGTCATGCTTTCCGCAAGCATCGAAATGAATTCAACCACAAAAAAATAATGTGCTATTAATAGTTGTCTCTAAAGGAATGAATATCTCATATAAAGTTAAAAAATCATGCATAATATTAAGATTTCGTTAATATCTAAATTAAAATCAAAATATTACAATTATCATTTAGTGCCATCTTATCCTAAAAATAAACAATTTTTAATAAAATATAAACTAAATAATGCAACAGTATAATATAAAACAATCAAATATTATATAAAATATATTTTTAATAAGAAGAGGAATTGGTAACACCTTTGCCTAATACAGGCAAGGACACCAGATCAAATGTCGTCACTATAAACTCTAATCATAGGGTAAAATGAAGTCAATGAGATCCCACCTTTTAAGGTCTTCAAATTGGGATAGTCAATCGACAAGTGTTCTACTGGTACCAACCAACCTATTTCCTTTTAGGGACATCGTGGTTTGAACTTGGGTCTCCCTAAAGAGATTCCAAAGCCTTTACCATTGCGTTGTCCTTCCAAACAAAAAAATTAGGATAAAGCATGGGTTTTGAAGGGCTCTTGGTCCCCTTGTCCTGAGATTTGAACATACACATAAAACACACAAGATATACCACTACAATATCTCTCAGGAGACAACATTGTTTGAAATATGACTCATACATATGAAATACACAACTATAAATATAAACCATTATAGGATTCATTAACGATATTAAACTTATAAAAACAACTTATAAGACAATTATAAAAGAGAGGTGCTCATGTTATTTTATATATATATATATATATATATATATATATATTTCACAACTAATATTAATATTAGTGACTAATATAAGGTTGTTATGGTACTAATATAAGTGACTATAATTTTAGATCAAAGCATTCATTATATAATATAAAAAAAATAATAATATATATATATAATATATATATATATATATATATATATATATATATAATGAATGCTTTGATCTAAAATTATAGTCACTTATATTAGTACCATAACAAACTTACACTCTTTTCCTTCTTGCTCAAGCAATTCATAGTCTTATAGTTCTTTTATCCCATTCTCATCTTCCTTTTGAGTGCTCACTTATCTACATGAGGCAGGTTTTGGTTTGCTAATTAACTATGCTCTTAATCTTCTTTTTCTACTTAAATTTGGTACTTCTTCATACATCTATATCATTTATTTAGCTTATGAAACAAGTATTTTAAAATCTCTCAAAGGGGTGGTTATTTAGATTTTTTATATACATTAATACTTTGTTTTTAACGAACTAACACTCATGCATGAATCACTTTTCATGATTACATTTATTTTTATTTGATTCAAAATACATCTTGGGTCTACATATGGGGTCTCTTTTACTTTGATATTCTCCATTACTTGGATCATCATGTCCGTTGTCGTAGTATTTATTTGGTTTTCATTCATCTCTTATATTGAAAATATTATCGAACATGATATCCTCCTTCACAATAATGGTAGTTTTAGAAATAAGAGGTGATTTTTCTCAATATACCCCATTTCTATACAATGGTAGCAAATAAAATATCCACATCTTACTTTACATCCTTCATGCAATCAATTTTGTGTCTATTCCTATGTAGTGGTCCATGTGTTATTCCATCAATGTTTTCTTTCACCATGTCAAACGATTATTCTTACATCTTACAACATGAACACATCAAACATAATATAATCATGAACATCATTCATAGTGGTGAAACAACACTAGCAAAGCACTTTTACTTTATTTGGTCATATTGACAATTTGACCAATTTTGCTTATTTATTGAAAGATACTCTTAAGTATTAAGCATTATTAGTTTTTATCAATTATAACTATAATATGTATGCCCCTTAGTTGCCCACTCAACATGCCAAATTTTATAACTAGTTTTATACAACATAAATATTGTCATACCCCACCTTGGCAAGATTTTGGCTTGACATACTGTGTACGGATAAATGAATAACTGATGTTAATTTTTATGCTTTGAATGACTATGCATTTTTTTATAATGAATTATCCTTGAAGAATATGGTATTGCTAATGTGTTGTTGATGTGCAACACTAGGTATATCTGTGGGTGGAAGAGGTAGAATCAACCACAAAGGACGGGGTAATTGAAAATGAAAGTGATGATTTAGACAACTCATGGTAACATGAATGACTACCCTCATATAGGCATGCATTATTATTTTTAGGATGAATTGGAAATTTCTCTTTCTTTCAGTGGAAGAGGTTAGAAGAATGACCTATGTTGAAAATTTTGACTATATTGTGTTGTCATTGATTTCAAAGGATTGATGTCATAGGTTGATGTCAAAAGAGAAGATGTCATTGGTTGTCATTGATGTCAAGAAAAATAATTCTCAAGGCACAATTATTATTCTAAGGAAGGCACAAGTTTATCTAAGAGAAAGGAAATTTTTTGAGAAAAATATTATAAATTTATTTTTGAATATTATAATGAAGGACAAAAGGCTTAAGAGTTCTTTGGAACAATGGTTTAAAATTGAAGGCAAGATATTAATATTATTGAAGGCAATAATATTAATTGTGAAGGCAAGGTTCAAAAGGATTAATATTATAATATATTTATTATAATATTATAATATCTTTATTATAATATAAATATTTCAAGTTATAATATCATTTTTTTTTAAAGCAAAAAATCCCTTGTAGGGCTGCCTTAGTCTGAGAGACCACGAACATGGGGTTCTACACCGTCAAAGTCACCCGGGAGTCACACTCGACCCTGCCCGCACTAACATTATCAATTGGATTTTGGGTACCCAATTCAAATTTTTGGTAGGGTGGAGATTCGAACCTGGGACCTCCCTTGGAGGATTACCCTCTCATTTCCAACTCACCTACAACACCTGGGTAAGTTATAATATCATTTGAACGTAAAGTAATTGAAGGTAATTTGAATTAATTTTGAATTAAGGTGGCTGACATCATATGGTGTGAAAAATATAAGGTGGGCCAACATTGGAGGAAGATAAAATTAAAACATATTAATACCCCGTGCCTAAAGTCATTTTGGTTGGTATTCGAAGTTCGTGCAAGAAATACTCTCAACATTTGATTCGTTGCATGCTGTAGAGGAGGAAAGGAAAGGAGAGCATAGTCTTCTACAGTGAATGATGGAGGTTTATATTCATATTGGTGTACATTAAATTCCGTCTAGCCAGCTAGAACAGTTGGTGGCTGAGCCGACGCGAAGGTGTTGTGAGGAGGAGATTTCAGGTTTGAAACCCATCGCGAATCATTTTTTGTTGTTTAGCTGAGATTGCGTTAAGAGGAAGTAAAAGGTGATTGGTGCCTTTGTGTTCTCACGAGTTGCGTTGGCATAGCCGGTTGTGGCCCCTTGGTTGGGCACCTTGCTCTCATGAGGTGAGAGGTTCGAATCACATTGAGAGCAAAATAAAAGAGGTATTTATTTATTTTTATTGTAATTTGATTTTTGTGGGAGTTATAAGGTTGAGTTATCATTTATTTTTGCTATTTGACTTAGGGAGTCATAAGGGCAATAAGTGTTTTTATTTTGGCAAATATTTTAGAAAATAAAAATGGAAATTGCAGTATTTAAAAGTATTATTTTTAATATGCAAAAGTGAGGATTTATAAGGTGTTAAATGGTTAAATAATTGTGTGTATTTTCAGCATGGTGGAAGAAAGTTTAAAGGTTTTGTTCTTTGATTAAAAAACCTTGTTTTGAGAAAGTAAAAGGAGTATAGAGCAATATTTTTTTGCATAATTTTTGAGGAAAGGTTTTTGTGATTGTTTTGAAAAGAAGATTGGCTAACCTCTTGAGGTGGCAAAAAGGAAATTATTTTGGAACAAGTTTTGAGGGCACACCTTCATAAAAGCACGTTAAGAGGTATGTTAATATTATTTCTTCTCTAAGGTGGTTGGTTGAGAAAATATTTTAGAATTATAAGGTGGAGATAAAAGGGTTGATTAGTGTGTATTGTTGAAAATATTTGAGCTAGGATTTGAGAACAATTGTGCATCATTGATTAGTGAAATTGGAAACACTTGAGTTAGGATTTTTGAGAATAAATTATGCATTCTTGTTGAAACAATTTATGAAGCATTTGTGCATTGATGTGAGTGACATTGAATGTGAATGGGCAAGTGTTAGAGCTCAATTTTGTGAAACGAAGTTATACACTAGTTTGATTTGATTTGAAAGGGATTTGCAAGAGGTAAAGATTGGATTGGATGAGTGCAAAATTTGTGAATGTGAAGAACATATTGGGTATTTGATAACATCATTCTCTATATGTTCAAGAGGTTAAACGAATTCTAGGTAGAATTAATCTAAGCTGCCTAGTTGAAGAAAGCATTTCGGAAAGAGATATAAGTATTTTTTGTATACAAGATTTGAGAATGTTTGAGGAGGTTCTATGAGCAACATTGAGGCAGATTTGAGAAAGTATTATGAGAAGACTTAGAGTAGTATTAAGGCAGATTTGAGCAAGTCTTGTGAGAATACTTGAAGTAGATTTGGGTAGTAATAGAGAGCAGGTTTGAGATAGATTTGTGTTAATATTGTAACGAGATTTGGTGTAAATTTGGGTAAAGATAGAGAGTAAGTTTGAGGTAGATTTGTGCATGTAATGTGTGTAGATTTGGACAAATTTTTTAGCAGAGTTAGAGCATATTTGTACTAGTCTTGTAACAAGGTTTTATGCATATCTAGATAGATTTGTGAGCAAAGTTGGAGCATATGTATGCTAGTATTATAACGAGGTTTGGTGCAAATTTGGAAAAAATTGTGAGCAGAGTTGGAGAAGATTTGTGCTAGCCTTGTAATGAGGTTTGGTGCAGATTTGGACAGATTTTTGAGTAGAGTTGGAGCAAATTTGTGCTAGCCTTGTAATGAGGTTTTGTATAGATTTGGATAGATTTGTGAGTAGATTTGAAGCAGATATTTGCTAGCCTTGTAACGAGGTTTGGTCTAGATTTGAGATAAATTTGAAAGTAGGCTTTGGAGTAAACCAGAGTAGAGAGGATAAAGTTCTCCTATGGATAGGGATCCACAAATTAGAGCAAAGGGGATAGAGTTCTCCTGTGGAGAGAGATCCATAAATTAGATAAAAGGGGATAGAGTTCTCCTATGGAGAGAGATCCATAAACCAGAGCAAAGGGGATAGAGTTATTCTGTGGAGAGAGATCCACAAAATAGAGAAAAGGGGATAGATTTCTCCTGTAGAGAGAGATCCACAAACTAAATAAAAGGGGATAGAGTTCTCCTATAGAGATATATTCACAAACCAGAGCATAGGGGCTAAAGTTCTCCTATGGAGAGAGATCCACAAACCAAAGTATTGGGTATTGAGATCTCCTTTGGATAGAAGTCCATAAATATTGTAATAGGGAATTGGTTCCCAATAAATCTATTGAGAAAATTTATAAGAAATATTTTCTTTGTGGATGTAACCCACATTGGGTGAACCACTTTAAATCTATGTCTCTCATGAGTGTGATAATTTGTGCATTGTTTTGTTATTTCTATTGATATTGCAATTGATAACAGTGGATAAAATTGTTTGGGAAAGAAAAGTAAAAGTTTACCTTATAATGTTCACCCCTTCCTCTTAGTATAATATTGTGTTCTTCAATTGATATT
This sequence comes from Wollemia nobilis, assembly GCA_028583015.1. Taxonomy (NCBI): domain Eukaryota; kingdom Viridiplantae; phylum Streptophyta; class Pinopsida; order Araucariales; family Araucariaceae; genus Wollemia; species Wollemia nobilis. The sequence goes on from JAQPPZ010001965.1 coordinate 16,226, forward strand.
AGAGAAAGTTACTTCAAAAAAGTCTAACAACTTGAAGGAAGATATTATAGGAACATAGATGGTATCTCATAATGGATCGTCAACAAATAATGCTCCAGTGTTTTATGGGAATAATTATACTTTCTAGATTATGAGGATGAAGACTTAATTGATGGTAAAAGGATATAAAACATGTCAATCTATTGAGGATGTGTTCACACCTATAGCTAATCCTCCCACAAATAAGGATGGTAAGAAATTACATGTGAATAATGCCAAGGCTATGAGTGGAATCTTAAGTGGATTACGTGAATCAGAATTTGTGAAAGTTATGCAATGAAAATCAACAAAAGAGATGGAAAAATTGAAGCAAACATATGAAGGAGATAGCAAGGTCAATTTGGCAAAACTGCAAACTCACAAGAGGAGGTTTGAAGATTTGAAGATGGAATATGAGGAAGATATTGCTAAATACTTACTTCATGTTGATGAAGTTATTAATACCATGCATGGAATTGGATTTAAAATTGAGGACTCCAGTGTTGCTCAGAAGGTATTAATATAACTCCCTATAAGGTATAATGCAAATGTTTCAACTATAGAAGAGATGAAGGATATTGATAAGTTGACTATGGATGAGGTACATGGAATTCTCATAGCTTATGAGATGAGAAATTAAAAAGATCACAATTCCAAGAAAGAGGTAACTTTCAAAGCTTCAAAGAAGACAAAATATAAGAAACCAAATTCAAGTGATGAGTCAAGCAGTAATGAAGAAGCTAACTATGTGAGAAGAAATAAGAGGGACTCAAGAAAACACAAAGATATAAAAACTGTGAAATGTTTTAATTATGGTGACTTTGGTCACTATGCATCTAATTTTTCATAAGCTGGAAGCAGTAGCAGTGAAGAGAAACAGGATTATAAGAAAAAGGAAGAAAAAAATTTAGGCATGGTCAAAGAAAGCATGAAAAGAAGTTATTTCAAAGGTACAAGAAGAGTTTCTATGTTAAAAATGCAAGTAGTGCTTCAAGTGACAGTGATGAAGGACTCTTAGATAGTGAAGAAGAAGAGATTCTATTTTTGAAAATAGAAGAGAAAAAAAACACTCATGTTGAAGATCAAGTAGAAGAGTATGAATATGCTCTTGAAGACCAAGAATAAGAGAAAGATTCAAAAATAAAAATAAGGCACAGTTGATCTAGAAGAAGAACTTATTGTTGTTCTCAAATATTTGAAAAGAGTTAGAAAGGAAAATTTGAGACTGAAGGTTCAAGTTCAAGAACATGAAGAAATAAAAGAAAAGCTTCTACAAGACCTCACAAACTCAAAAGCTAAGGCAAGGATATTTAAATAAGTCATGGTTGAAAAGTTAGAGACAAAAGAGTTAGAATGTGAAAAATTAGAACATGAAGTGGTTTCTCTAAGGATGGAAGTGAAATATTCTAAGGATAAGCTGTACAGGTTTGGGAAAAGTTTAAAAGCTTTGGGTAAAATTATCAATACACAAAGATCTTCATTTATCAAAACAAGACTTAGTTTTGAAGAAGGAAAAGGGAAACAAGAATAAGGGTCAAGCTCAAGATCAAAAGAAAAGGAAGTTTTAGAGGAAGAGATTGAAGAAGAAACTAAGACCTATGCGAATAAGTTGAAGAATGAAAGCTTCACTAAGAAAGAAAAAAATGCACAAACAAGAAACATGGATCATCACAGAGAAGGCAAAGAAAGGACTAAGAGACCAGATGTTTCAAGATAAGATGAATATTTCTTCAAAGGGCATTGTTTTTCATGTAATCGTTTTGGTCACAAAGCTATGCATTGCAGGGTTCATGGAAAGAAGGAGTATGTCTTCACTAAGAGGAACTCCATTTTATTCAAAGATGTTAGCATTTAACATTTTTAATGCTAGCATTTGATTTTGTTATATCAATAATAGTTTGACAGCAAGTGTTTAGTCGGAAGGTTAGAAGAGGAATTTGTTTTGTTTTTCTCTTTACCTCGCTATTTTCCCGTTCCACAGTTAGCTATTTTTTAGTTTACAGTTAATAGCTTTTTCTAAGCTATATAAGGTTGTAATGTTTTATTTCAATGTTAACATGAATTTCACAATTTCAATTGGTATCAGAGCTCAATGAGGGTTAGGGTTTGATTAGAATTCCATAAGCACATGAATCAAGGAGCGATCGTAGGCATGCATCTTGAGGAGGACCCGTAGGCATGCATACCAAGGAGCGGCCCGTAGGGGAGCTACGCAAGTAGAGCAGACGCAGACTGTGAGGAGCGGAGAAGACGCAGACCCCGAGGAGCGAATCAGACTGGACAACAAAATCTGACCTGATGATGGAAAACACAGATACCAAGGCAAACATTATAGACAGTAGGTGGTACAAATATCGAGGCAACTAACATGGTGGACGGTAGAGCTGCCCTAGAAAATACATGGCAAACTGAGAAGAGGACACGTGGTGAACTGTGACCTAGATCGAGGCAAGAAAGAGGGTGACGTGGTGCATTTTAATTGGTAGGTGATGTGGCACATTTTAATTGGCTAGTTTGCAATAATAGGACAACGTTCGATTTCTCGAAGGCAATCGAATCACTTTGTGTGCGTTGCAAGTTTTAAACACCAAGTTGCACAACCTCCTGGTGAATGTGGGATAAACATCCCAATATTTTTTTTGAAATGCGAGGTGATGTCATCTACATAGAGAAGGCATTCCCTTTGCCTTCATGTTGGGCACTGTAACCTGACTGGATCGAGGAGCCAGCCTAGAGATCTTTGCCCCCTCCCGATCATAGGTTCAAATCTTCGTGGGGTTATAAAAGATTAGTTTTTTTTTTATATTGAAGGCATTGAATTTGGTATAAATGTGAGCTCCTTCACCTTAGCTCATAGGTGATGAGCCATAGCGGCTGGTTAGAGGCCTCGAGGTAAGATCTTGAAAATCCTAAGTTGCGGGTTCAAAACCCTCTGAACTGAAAAATCATTGTTTTTTAATATTTTTTTATTTTGCAAAAATTAAAAGTTAATTTTATGATATTAATTAATAATTTAATATTAATATTAATTAAATTACATTTTTAAAAGTTTTTAAATTTTTTTTTTTAAATTAATATTAAATTTTATTATTAGTTAACATTAGAGATAAATTTTTATTTTATTTTTATTTTTGTAACATTTAAAAAAAGGGACATTTCCTAAGATAAAATTATTGTAATAGCCTAAGAGGCTTTAAGGGGGGATAATTTTTGCATCTAAGGGGAATATTTCTACAATAATTCATGATAAGGTCAACCGGATGCTATCACGCCCTTTGTTCTCTTTTAGTAAGAGAAAACCTTGAATCCTTTGATGAAAAAATTCAAACGTATGGATTGAATACTGTATTCAATCAACTTTAGAATGTTGTAATAGTCAATAAAAGAGCACCAGATGCTGGATATGATGTTGATTCATAAGAAAATTCCTTTGGTAGTAGATTTGAGGAGTCAGAATCTGTAGGAGTTGCACCACAAGAGCCAGAGAATACTCATCTCAGTGACAATGACTCAGTTGAAATACTGGGGCCAAAATCGTATTCACCCAAAATCATTCTTATTAGTGACAATGATGATTCAGTTGCTAACAACTTTGTTAATCCAGTGATCGGATAACCTCTGCAAGTAGAACAAAATATCTACGAGAGAGTAGATCAAGTTAAATTTGATTTAAATCTGTAAATTTTTTCTTTGAAAAGCATAGTGCTTTGATTGTAATTGAGAAATAAAAAGTGTGTTTCTAGTTTATTTCCAATAGCTATGACATCCAATAATAATCTACCCATTCCAAAATTTAATGGGTTTGATTATGAGTATTGGTCCATCAAGATGAGAAACTTACTCATAGGCAAGGGACTATGGGATATAGTCGAAGAAGGTTACACATAACCTTCATATTAGACCACTTTGAGTGCAACCGATAAGAAGACAAAGGAAGATGACCAAAAGAGCAATCCCTCTGCACTCTATCATCTCCAAGAAGCATTAGAGAAGAGCATCTTCCCGAGGATTACCTCTTGTTTAAATGTCCAAGATGCATGGAAAGCATTGAAAGACAACTATCAAGGAACTGATCAGGTGAAGCAAGTGAGGCTTCAAACCCTAAAATGAGATTTTGAGAATCTCAAAATAAATGAATATGAGAAAGTTGGAGACTACTTCGTAAGAGTCAAAGCAGGTGTCAACAAGATGGAAACTCTTGGCGAAGAAGTCAAACCTGAAGCAGTTGTGAAGAAAGTGTTGAGAACACTTCTTCATAAATGGAACCACATTGCAATCATCATTGAATAATCAAAAGACCTTTCCACTCTAAATTTTGATGCACTAATCGGTTCATTAATGTCTCATGAAGAGATATTACAAGGGTCTACATCAATGAGCTATGGATGCGATGATAAAGCTTTCTCATCCAATGAGGGTGTAGGAAGAGGACAAGGAAGAGGCCAAGGCAGAGGAAAAACAAGAGGCAGAGGAAGGAGCAGCTCAAGAGGAGGAAATCCAAGCAGGGATGACAATCAAAGCAGAGGTAGCAATCAAGGCAGAGGTGGAAATCAAGGTCAGAATGGCAATCAAGGAAGAGGATGTGACAAAAGAAAGAAAGCTTGTTTCAATTGTGGTAAGACCAATCATTTTGATCGTGAATGTTGGTCCAAGACTTCTCAAGGAGGCAATGATAAATATGGCAACTATGGTGAAGAATAAGGAACATCAAATCTATTTCTTTCTTATGAAAAATTAGATCAAAATCTGAATGACACTTGGATTTTGGATACTGGTTGTTCCAATCACATGAGTGGCAAAAAAAAACTCTTTGCTACAATGGATTCCACCTATAAATCTCGAATCAAGTTGGAATATGATAAAGCTTTGCAAGTAGAAGGCATTGGAGAAATGGATTTTCCAACAAAAGAAGGCACCAAAAAGGTAAAAGACATCTATTACACCCCCAAACTCCAATATAATTTTCTTAGTGTTGGACAAATGATGGAGAAAAATTATAGAATTGTTTTTGATGAAGGCAAATGTGTAATTTTTGATAAGAATAATTGTAATAGAGTCATTACATAAGTACTTATGACAAAAAATAGGTTATTTCCCCTTATGTTTGGGGAACCAGGGGGTGCTCAACTTGCTAGTATTGCTATAGCAAATCCAAGTGTGCTTTGGCACTTGATACATGGTCACCTAAATTCTGTAAGCTTAAAATTGTTAACTTCTCAAGCTATGGTGTGTGGAATTCCCAAAATTGATGAACACAAGGAGGTCTGTGAAGGATGTGCTTTGGGAAAGCACTCAAGATCCAGGTTTCCAAAAGGACAAGCATGGAGGGCCAACCATCCACTCCAATTGGTGCATTCGGACATTTGTGGTCCAATGCAAACCAAAAGCATTGGTAATAATTCCTACTTTCACACTTTCATAGATGATTTATCTGGGATGTGTTGGATATATTTTTTGAAGACCAAATATGAAGATTTTGATTGCTTCATAGATTTCAAAAATAATGTAGAGAAACAAAGTGAGTTCATTGTAAAATGTCTAAGGACAGATAGAGGAGGAGAGTATTCCTCAAATGCATTTGTAAAATATTGTAAAGAATGTGGGATAAAAAGGTAATTCACCACTGCCTATACTCCACAACAGAATGGTGTGGCAGAAAGAAAGAACCGCACCATAGTAGAAATGGCAAGATTGATGCTTCAAACTAAGCATTTCAATAACATGTATTGGGCCGATGTTGTTAGAACTAGTGTTTATATTTTAAATAGGAGTCCTACTTCTAGTTTGGATGGGATCACTCCTTATGAAGGATGGAATGGCAAGAAGCCAAATGTAAAACACTTTAAAGTTTTTGGGTGTCTTGCTTATGCACATATTACTGATGAGAAAAGAAAGAAACTTGACCCCAAGAGTCAAGCATATATTTTTGTAGGATAATGTGAGTCTACCAAAGCATATAGGCTCTACGATTCCAAAATGCATAAAATTGTACTTTCCAGGGATGTGATTTTTGATGAAGGGGGAGAATGGGGTCATCGAAAAGTCTTTGTTGATGATGAATCTCATTATGCAAGTTCTTCTCAAGTACAATAGGTGCAGCCCAAAAAGAGCAAAGGAACTCCTCCTCCAAGCCCAAGTATGAGTACTACTTCAAGTACATCAGTAGCTACTCCAAGTCCTTCTCCACAAATGTTAGTAAGTTCTTCACCAATGAATATTGATTCTCCATCAAGAGGTAAATGAACACTACAACATCACCCATCTTTTCAAATGTTGGATAAGAATTTACAAAAAAGATACACTAGAAGTCAAGCTAGTGAAATGAATGTAGTTTTACAAAAACTTGAAAATCTGCATATGTATGGTGATGATGACTCTCAAGAGCCTAAGGGAGATGTAGTCAATTATTCTTTAATGACTAGTGCACAGCTAGAGCCATCTATCTATGAGAAATCATGCACTCATAATGTATGGCAGCAAGCCATGGAAGAGGAAATCACCTCTATAAAAAAGAATGATACTTGGGAGTTAGTGAATCTTCCTAAGGGTAAAAATGTGTTGGATACAAATGGGTCTACAAGACCAAATTCAATGCTGATGGAAGTATTGAAAGACACAAGGCAAGACTTGTAGCAAAAGGCTTAACTCAGAAATATGGCATTGATTATGAGGAGACATTTTCTCCTATTTCTAGATAGGAAACTATCAGATGAGTACTTTCCTTGGCTGCTCACAAAGGGTGGAAAATTCAACACATGGATTTAAAAAGTGCCTTTCTCAATGGGTACTTGAATGAAGAGGTTTATGTCCAAAAACCTCAAGGTTTTAAAGAACAAGATAAGGAGAACCTTGTATACAAACTAAAAAAAGCACTATATGGACTCAAGCAAGCACCAAGATCATGGTACTCCCACATTGATGGCTACTTTAAGGAGTATGGATTCACTCAGAGCAAAAGTGAACCTACTCTCTACTACCTAAAGCAAGGTGAAAATATTCTCATAGTTTGTTTATATGTGGAAGATATCATATTTATGGGTAGTAATGATAATATGAATAAGGAGTTCAAACACTCCATGATGAAACAATTTGAGATGAAAGATCTAGGCTTAATGCATTACTTACTAGGCATGGAAGTTCATCAAACGGATAGAGGGATCTTCATATGTAAACATAAATATGCTCAAGATATGATTAAGAAATTTTCCATGGAGCAATGCAAATCTGTTGCAACTCCAATGGGTCATGGGATCCAATTGAGCAAAGATGATGGAGCACCAAAAGTTGACATGACCACTTACAGGAGCATGGTTGGGAGTCTGATGTTTCTCACCAACACAAGGCCTGATATTCAGTATATTGTTTCTCTTGTTTCAAGGTTTATGGATGATCCATCAGAACTATAGTTTCAAGAAACTAAGAGAATTCTAAGATATGTAAAGAGTACATTGTATTTTGGGATCCATTACCACCAATGTAATTCTATAAAATTAGTTGGCTTCAGTTATAGTGATTGGGGCAGCAATATAAATGATAGAAAATCTACATCAGGAAACTGACTTAGTCTAGAGTCAGGACTAATTACATGGAGTTCCAAAAAGCATACTCTTGTAGCATTGTCATCTACTAAGGCTAAGTATATAGCAATCACACATGCTAGTACTCAATCTCTATGGTTGAGAAAAGTTCTTGGAGATATTGGAGAACGAAAAAGTGGTCCTACAAGATTGTACTATAAAAATATGAGTGCCATTCAATTGGCATATAATCCTATCCACCATAGCTGATCAAAATGCTTTCATATGAAGTATCACTTCATCTGAGACATGGTGGAGAACTAGGTAGTTGAGCGTAAACATTGTAGCACTTTGGACAACATGGCAGATATCTTCACCAAAGGTATTGCTAAATCTCACTATATAAAGTTGAGAGATTATCTTGTCAGTACTCTCAAATTTAAGGGGAGAATGTTAGCATTTAACATTGGTAATGTTAGCATTTGACTTTGTTATGTCGATAGTAGTTTGACGGTAAGTGTTTAGTCGACAGGTTAGAAGAAGAATTTATTTTATTTTTCTCTTTACCTCGCTATTTTCCCATTCCACAGTTAGCTATTTTTTAGTTTACAGTTGATAAATTTTTCTAAGCTATATAAGGTTGTAATATTTTATTTCAATGTTAACATGAATTCCACAATTTCAAAAGATGGATATTTCTTTCAAGGTTATTACTGCTCATGTAATCACTTTGGTCATAAAGCAATCCACTGCAGGGTTCATGACAGAAATGATTATGGCTTCACCAAGAGGAACTTCAAGTCATTTGCACCTTCCAAGAACTACAACAACAAGTGTTACAATTGCAATAATCTTGGGCATAAGGCCAAGTGGTGTAGAACAAAGTTTTCAGAACTTCCATAGTCGAGCAAGAACAGGGACACTCAAAAGGATCAAAAGAGTATGATTAAAAAGGTGTTGAAAAAGAAGGTTGAAAAAGGAGAAGAGCATTGTATGTTGGGAGTAGATTTACTCCCACCCCAAAATTAATCACCTCAAGGAGAGGAGGTGGTGAGGGGGCTAAGCTAAGAGTCTTATTTTTAGCCCCAAAGGAGTCTATTTGTAATTTATGTCAAAGGGGGAGAGATTTGAGTAAGGGGAGAGCATTCAGTTAGGGGGACCAGTTTCTCATGGGGAGAAGAATTAGAATCCAGTAGTTGGAAAACAAATTTTTAGAAAGGGTTGCCATCAATGAAAAAGGGGGAGATTGTTAGAAATTTTGAGTATATTGTGTTGTCATTGATGTCAAAGGATTGATATCATAGGTTGATGTCAAAAGAGAATATGCCATTGGTTGTCATTGACGTCAAGAAAAATAATTCTCAAGGCACAATTATTATTTTAAGGAAGGCATAAGTTTATATATATTTTTGAATATTATAATGAAAGGAAAAAGACTTAAGATTTATTTGGAACAATGGTTTAAAATTGAAGGCAAGATATTAATATTATTGAAGGTAATAATATTAATTGTGAAGGCAAGGTTCAAAAGGATTAATATTATAATATCTTATTATAATATTATAATATAAATATTTCAAGTTATAATATCATTTGAGTGCAAAGTAATTAAAGGTAATTTGAATTAATTTTGAATTAGAGTGGCTGACGTCATATGGTGTGAAAAAGACAAGGTGGATTGACATTGGAATAAGAGGAAATTAAAACATATTAATACCCCATGCCTAAATTCATTTTGGTTGGTATTCGAAGTTCGTGCAAGCAATAATCTTGACATTCGATTCATTGTACACGATAGAGAAGGAAAGGAAAGGAGAGTGCATTCTTCTACAACAAATGGTGGAGGTTTATGTTCAGATTGGTGCACATTAAATCCCATCTAGCCAGCTAGACTAGCTGGTGGCTGATACAATGTGAAGGTGTTGTGGGAGGATGTTTCGGGTTCAAAACCCATCGTAGACTATTTTTTATTGTTTGGCTAGGATCACAATAGGAGGAAGTAAAAGGCAATTGGTACCTCTGTGTTCTCACGAGTTGCGTTGGCATAGCCGATTGTGACCCCTTGGTTGGATTCCTTGATCTCATGAGGTGAGAGGTTTGAATCACATTGAGGGTAGAATAAAAGAGGTATTTATTTATTTTTACTATAATTTGATTTTGTTGGGAGTTATAAGGTTGAGTTGTCATTTATTTTTGCTATTTGACTTAGGGATTCATAAGGGCAATAAGTGTTTTTATTTTGGTAAATTTTTTAGAAAATAAAAGGGAAATTGTAGTCTTTAAAAGTATTATTTTTAATATGCAAAATTTATGAGTTATAAGGTGTTAAATGGTTTAATAATTGTGTGTATTTTCTGCATGGTGGAAGAAAGTTTAAAGGCTTTGTTCTTTTATTAAAAAACCTTGTTTTGAGAAAGTAAAAGGAGTATAGAGCAATATTTTTGTGCATTATTTTTGAGGAAAGGTTTTTGTGATTGTTTTGAAAAGAAGATTGGCTAACCTCTTGAGGTGACAAAAAGAAAATTATTTTGGAACAGGTTTTGAGGGCACACCTTCATCAAAGCAAGTTAAGAGGTATGTTAACATTATTTCTTCTCTAAGGTGGTTGGTTGAGAAAATATGTTAGGATTATAAGGTGGAGATAAAATGGTTGATTAGTGTGTATTGTTGGAAATATTTGAGCTAGGGTTTGAGAACAAATTGTGCATCATTGATTAGTGAAATTGGAAACACTTGAGTTAAGGTTTTTGAGAATAAATTGTGCATTCTTGTTGAAATAATTTGTGAAGCATTTGTGCATTGATGTGAGTGACATTGAATGTGAATGGGAAAGTGTTAGAGATCAGTTTTGTGAAGTGAAGTTATACACTAGTTTGATTTGATTTGAAAGGGATTTGCAAGAGGTAAAGATTGGATTGGATGAATGCAAGATCTGTGAATATGAATAATATATTGGGTATTTTATAATATCATTCTCTATGTGTTCAAGAGGTTAAACGAATTCTAGGTATAATTTGTTTGAACTACCTAGTTGAATAAAGTATTTCTAAAAGAGATATAAGCATTGTTTGTATGCAAGATTTGGAAATGTTTGAGCAGGTTCTATGAGCAACATTGAGGTATATTTGAGCAAGTCTTGTGAGAATACTTGAAGCAACATTGAGGTAGATTTGAGCAAGTCTTGTGAGAAGACTTGAAGCAGATTTGGGTAGTAATAGAGAGTAGGTTTGAAATAGATTTGTGCTATCCTTGTAACGAGGTTTGGTGTAAATTTAGGCAAATATAGAGAGCAGGTTTGAGGTAGATATACAAAGTTAGAGAAATTTTGTTCTAGCCTTGTAATGAGGTTTTGTGCAGATTTGGATAGATTTGTGAGTAGAGTTGGAGTAGATTTGTGCTAGCCTTGTAATGAGGTTTGGTGCAGATTTGGACAGATTTGTGAGCAGAGTTGGAGTAGATTTGTGCTAGCATTGTAACGAGGTTTGGTGCAGATTTGGACAGATTTGTGAGCAGAGTTGAAGCAGATTTGTGCTAGCCTTATAACGAGATTTCATGCAGATTTGGACAGATTTGTGAGCATATTTGGAGTAGATTTGTGCTAGCCTTGTAATGAGGTTTGGTGTAAATTTGAGATAAAGTTGAAAGAAGGCTTTAGAGTAAACTAGAGTAGAGAGGATAGATTTCTCCTATGGAGAGAGATCCACAAATTAGAGCAAAGGGGATAGAGTTATCCTATGGAGAGAGATCCACAAATCAGAGCAAAGGAGATAGAGTTATCCTATAGAGAGAGATCCATAAACCAAAGCAAAGGGGATAGAGTTATTCTATGGATAGAGATCCACAAACTAGAGAAAATGGGATAGAGTTATCCTATGGAGAGAGATCCACAAACTAAAGCAAAGGGGATAGAGTTCTCCTATGGAGAGAGATCCACAAACTAGATTAGAGGGGATAAAGTTCTCCTATGGAGAGAGATCCACAAATCAGAGTATTGGGGATTGAGATCTCCTTTGGACAGATGTCTACAAATATTATAATAGAGAATTGGTTCTCAAGAAATATGTTGAGAAAATTTATAAGAAATATTTTCTCCATGGACGTAACCCACATTGGGTGAACCACGTTAAATTTGTGTCTCTCATGTGTGTGATGATTTGTACATTGTTTTGTTATTGCTATTGATATTGCAATTGATAACATTGGATAAAATTATTTGGGAAAGAAAAGTAAAATTTTACCTTATACTGTTCACCCCCCTCTTAATATAAACGTGTGTTCTTCATCCTATTCCTATACTTCTTCCTCAAAGACTTATTATTGATAAGATCCTCAAGAAAAGGTGCCTTACATGAAAAGAGGAAGAGGATAGGATCACCTAGGACCTTGGTACTCGAGGTGTATTCAATGTTCATGATGGTTATAATGCTTTGCTCCCTCCTTTGTTGAACCTATAGGATGCCTCAAGGGATAGAGTTTGGGTGGCTAAGGATTGACCTAAAATTAATTTATTTTCTTATCAAGTGATGCATAGGAGTTGTATCACCTATTATAACCTTATGAAGAGAGGTTTTTATGGCCCTTCCAACTACATCATGTGTAACTCCCAAGAGGAGACACTTTATCATCTGCTTTTACAATGTGCATTTGCAATATAGTTGTGGAAAAGGTTGTTAGACCTCTTAAAGGTTCACCTAAAATTTTAGGTGACTATTTCTAATATCTGGGAGATTTGGAAATGTAGATAATTCAAGAATACCTCCATTCATCTAGGATGGTTCCTAGACACAAGTTTCATTTGATGGCACACTTGGCTAGAAAGAAAATCCAAAATTTTTAGAGAGGAGTTCAGTCAAATGAAGTTGGTTTAGCATAAAATTGTTACCAAGATTTTTGAAACTATCAAAGCTCACTTTAGGGATAAGAAAACTTAGGTGAATGAGGGGACTCCCAAGCCATAGAAGTTGGGACCATGGCAACCCCCTCCCCCAAGTTGGGAAAAGATTAATTTTTATGGTGCATCTAAGGATAACCTGGGGGATGTAGGCATTGGTTTTCGTAGAAGAGATTTCAAGGGGAAGATCCTCCATTGGGAGATAGAGGGTCTTGAAAGGGCTACTAACAATAAATTTGAAGGACTGACTATTAGATAAGGTTATCTCATGCTTGAGAGAATGGGGTTAGAAATATCATAGTTGAGTTTGACTCACAAATTATGGTGGGATTTCTAGATGCTATTAGAAATTTTAGACCAAATATTTGGAGGATAAGAAACATTGTGAGCCAAAATAAGTCTATTTGGTATTATTTTGAGGATGTTAACCTGGTCTATGTTGATAGATAAAATAATGCAGTGGTTGATTTTTTGGCTAAACATGGCAATGAAAGTTCAGTTGGATACATGTTGAATTCTAATCAGGATAGGGACACTTCTGAATGGCTGGAGGTGAACCAAATGGTTCTTAATTTGGCTAGAAAATACTTAGGTAAGGATGAGGATAGGTCCATAGTCCACTGAGTCTTGTGGATCAATGGAGGATGAATAATTATTTTTTGGTTTTTTTGTTGCCTCTTGTAGCACTCTATGGTCCTTTTTTGGGATAGCAATGGCAGTGTTTGCAGGACTATCAAGTCCCCGCTAGATTACTTAGGATCAGTGGAAAGTAGAAATGGGACTAGGTTAAAAGTTTTTTCTCTTTAGATGGTACCCAATTTATTTTTGGAGATGTTAGTCCTAGTTTTATTTGAATTTTAATGCTTGCCAAAACTAGCAGACCTATGACTGTAATTTGCTTCTTGTTCTATCAATAAAATTTTTTACCTTTTAAAAAAAAAATCATTGGATAATTTAATTTAAATAATTTAAAGAATAAATATTATTATATGTATCTTGTGAACTTCATCATCTTGTTTCTTAACTTACTTTAAATCTAACTATGGTGAAATAATTTTGAATGATATATGAAAAATTATAAGGCTTTATTTGATTATTACAATAAATTAATAGAAAATCGTATTTATGTCATGGTTTATTATGAACCTAATGCGCATATTCACATATTTAAGTATATAAATATATTTTCAACAATTAAAATTTTAACATATTAAAATTGTTCATATTACATTAAGGACATAATATATTAATAGTATATTAATCTTTTTTATTAATATTTCTTATATGCATCTATCGTGGGGGTTGAACTTGGTCTCAAAAAAGAAAATGCAAGTGGTGTCCTTACCAGTAGACCACATGCATACGGATATATCAATATTATTTTCAACCCTCTTCAAAGAAAAACTAAAATCATTGGATAATTTTTAGTGTGGTTAGAACAGTTCCATTTGGTAAGAACCAGAGGCCACACTAAGGATGTGAGTATTTTCTAGAACTAGAGGTCACACCGAGGGAATGAGTATTTACCATAACCATAGGTCATATCAAGTTTAGGATTTTAGTGATATTTTTAAAGATCCAAGTTTTGATCCAAAATACAAATCATATGGCATCATCACTTGTACAATAGAACTTGTTGTGGAGCTATGAGGAACATTGTAGCTGAGAGGGTTGGATCTAATCAAAGTACTATGGAAAGCTAAAGAGCTATAAAGAACACTGTAATTGTGAGTGCTAAGCTTTGATCAAGATATTATGGATGGTTGTGGAGCTATAAATAACAATATAACTAAGAGTGTTGGATTGGTTACAGATACTATGAAAGGTTGTGAAGCTATGAAGAATAATGTGAATGAGTGTTGGATCTAAGAAAGGCATTGTGGAAAGTTGTGGAGCTCTAAAAATTAATGTTGCTAATACTGATGGGTCTAATCAAAGTTCTATGGATGACTATGAAGTTATGAAGAACAATGTGGTTGTGAGTGCTAGATCTGATCGAGGTACTATGAAGCTTGTGGAGCTATAAAGAACAATGTAGCTAAGAGTGCTAGATCTAATCGAGTTATTAAGGAAGGTTGTGGAGCTATGCAAAACAATGTGACTAAGAGTAATGGATTTTATTGAGGTATTGTGCAAGGCTTGAAACTATGAAGAACAATGTGGCTAAGAGTGTTGGATTTGAGCGAGGTACTATAGAAAGCTATGGAGCTATGAAGAATAATATGGTCGAGTTATTGATCTTATTAAGGTATTGTGGAGCTATATAGAACAATGTGGTTGAGAGTGTTGGATCTAATTGAGGTACTATGGAGAGCTATGGAACTTTGAAGAATAATGTGGTTGAAAGTGCTTGATATGGTTGAGGTACTATAGGAAGTTGTCAAACTATGTAGAACAATATGATTAAGAATGTTGGATTTGATCGAGGTATTGTGGAAAGTTATGGAGCTATTAAGAATAATGTGGTTGAGCATGATGGATCTAATCAAGGTACTATGGAAGACTATAGAGCTATGAAGAACAATGTGGCTAAGAATGCTAGATCTTATTGAGGTACTATGGATGGTTGTGGATCTATGAAGAACAATGTGACTAAGAGTGCTAGATATGATCGAGGTACTATGGAAGGTTTTGGAGCTATGAGTAACAATGTGGTTGAGATGTATAAGCAACCTGAATTTTAGGCCACTTTTGAAGTTTTAAAGAAATGATAGAGAGGTATCCTTATAAAAAAGAAGATTTTTAGACTACTCTTGTTATTTTTGTTGTTATCAATTTTATGTTTTAATGAAAATTTTGTATATCAATCCCAAATAGTAGACTCCATTTTATTTTTGGTCGACATTCTTTGAATAATTGGTGTTCTTATCTCCTATCTAGTCTTTGGGCTTTCAAGCCTCAAGTCTTTGGGATTTCAAGCCTCAATATAAAAGGGTAAATGACCCTTTCAAAACCCCTTTCTTACCTTTATAAAAAAAATCATTGGATAATTTACTTCAAAATAATTTGAAGAATATATATTAACATATATTTTCTATGAACTCCATTTTTTTCCTAGCTTACTCAA
The DNA here is from genome assembly GCA_028583015.1 of Wollemia nobilis. Taxonomy (NCBI): domain Eukaryota; kingdom Viridiplantae; phylum Streptophyta; class Pinopsida; order Araucariales; family Araucariaceae; genus Wollemia; species Wollemia nobilis. The sequence goes on from JAQPPZ010001965.1 coordinate 31,719, forward strand.
ATTCCAATCATCACTAATGTTTTTGAATGATTGTGTAAATGTAAAAAATTCCAAGGCTTTATTTGATAATTAGATGTATTATTATAGCATATGGAATCACTATTGTAATCACTATTGTATATATGAAATGGTTTATCATAAATAAATAAATAGATCAATATAAATATATATATATATATATAACATCACCTTAAAAAAAACCAAAAAAAACCACTGTATTATCCCTACCAAGAAAAACTAAATACCATTTAATATACATATATTTTTCAATAATATAATTATATAAAATACAATAATTTCTAGTTTAAACATCAAATTTCAAACTTATATTATCAACCGATAAAGGAACCATGTCTAGTGAAGAAATAAAAGTTTTTAGTGCCTTTGATATTTGGTAGTATCTTTAGTAGTTTGAATTCTCGTCTACATATTTAACATAATAAAATAATATTAATTTTTCATTAATTTTGACCAATTTAGCTGGACCCTGACACAAAATCATGGCCTTTCTCTACGGCTTCAAGAAGTTCTAATGCATGCAACCCATTAGCGGATAAAACGATAACTTAAACATTGAGAGTAGAAGTGAGCTTTGATAAATAATAATTACAAACACACCATGATCTAATGCATGCAACCCGTTAGCGGACAAAACGATAACTTAAACATTGAGAGTAGAAGTGAGCTCTGATAAATAATAATTACAAACACACCATGATCTAATGCATGCAACCCATTAGTAGACAAAACGAGTTTCCTTGTGTTAGATCTCCCCGTCCCATAACTCTTCAATAGTTTTATAGGGGGCAATGGAGGCATTCACAAACATATACCCACGAAATGACTTCCTCTATTCAATATTGTTCATCTTCTCATGGTCTTCCACGTCCAAAGACCAATCAAATATCTAAAAATTTTCAGTGATTTTGTCCTTATTGTAGCTTTTCGAAAGCACGCTTACACCCTGATCTATTCCCCATCTCAATAGTACCTGAAATTAAAGTTGGAAATCCATATCATCTCTATGTCAGTTTGAAACCCGAGACATGCTTGTCACCACAAAGAAATTTTTGAACTTAAAAGCAACACAAATACCTGAGCTCGTTTCTTTTCGTGCTTTTTTGACCAATTTCTTGAATAACGGGGTTCTCCATGACGGCATTTGAACCCCACCAATTATTGGGAGCTCCTAGTGGAGACCATGCACTTACATGAATATTGTGCTTGTTGCAAAGCTCTCTCAGATTTTTCTGCTGCCACATCCGATGCATCTCCATCTATCATGCCACGTCATAGTATAATTATAAACAATTTTTGGTTTTAAAAAAAAATTATATTAAGCTTATGCTGGTGGTGGAGGCCTCATTAGTAATGATAGAGGTCAGATAAATCACCAAGCTGAAGTAAGGGCGATGCTTACGGGCCTTCGATTTGGGTTTTAGGAGAATTGTTTCGGAGGGGATTCCAAAAATATTATAACTTCCTTTCAAAAAGGGAAGCTAAATAATTTTAGCAACCATGATATGATGATGATATTGATAATTAGATGCTATCTTCTTCTTCTATGAAGCACTATATAGCCATAGTAGAATAAATCTTTGAATACTTGACTATTCCTTTCCATATGCCAAGTCTCATGACTCTTGGCTTCTCTACTTACACTTGCATATTTGATGAACACTTGACTCTATATTGTATGCACACTTATACATGACTCTTACACTTCCATAGCTTGCACACTCTAATCTAAGATACTTGTACACATCTTTACATTGTATTTGCACTCTTACATATAAGATACTTGTGCACATAGACTCAACTTACATTTGCACACTAATTCATATGACACTTGTGCATTTCCTATACATTCTAACTTTACGTAACACTTGTGCATTTCCTAAGATTCACACTTACATAAAGGGAAATATTACTCACACTCTAAACTATGACTCAACCCTAATCTAATATTTACATATGTACCATGAAGTTACCATGGGATACATTAGAATGTATCAAATAATGTAATATACTCCAACATGATGAAAATACCTTCTACAAATGGTTACCTCTATACTTAACCAAAGAATCTATCTAGGTTGTCTTTGGTTAAGTACTATAAGACAATATAACAGATCCTTGGTTAAGTCATCTATGATCCTCATATTGTTCCTAGTTTTTTTTTGACATTTTGGTGACTTTTGGAGGAGGTGAAACCCTATTTTGCTTCCCCATCATCTTCCAATTATCCAAAGCTAGCTCTAGTGGCTGAGATTGAAAATTAAACTTTGAGGATCCTGGCTCAGGGTTAAATTCAAAATTGTTCTCAACACCCATTGCCACTAAGTCTTGCATAAGGTTCTTAGACACAGGGATAATTGCTTTAGTAAGCCCCAACTCTGTGCACTGTTCCATACCCTGCCACGTAGACTTTATATCCACAGGCAAAAAATCCTCTTCTTTGAAATGAAGAGATGATGCCTCTTGTCGCAACTTTACAGGCCAGTGAATTAGGTACAGATCTACGTATTCCAGATGTAAATTTTTGTGCATCACAAATTTAATTTAATTTACAATGAGAAACAACTCTGCAAACTATAGAAAATGTGGCATTGAAATATCAAATATCAGTAATAGTGAAGCCCTTTTCACAAGGCCATTGTGAAAGGCTTGATTGAGAGCTTGTCCCAAAGGACGTTTCGAGTTATAAGAGCTGGCGGTATCAAAGTGCCTATAGCCCACCTACAAATGTTTGCATGCAATAACAGTAAACTACTCTGTTTATTTTTGTAAGTTAATGGAAAGATGGACGACTAAGAATAATATATCGATCATTGAATTTCTACCTGCAGAGAAATGGCGACGGCTGCCTTAATCTCCTCCTCATTCTGATTGAGAGAAGCAGTTCCGAGGCCAATCAACAGAATCTTGGCTCCCGTATGTAGTTCAGCCGTTCCTTGGCAAACACCCATAACTAACAATTCGAACCACATTAGTTCCAAGATTGCTAACAAATTGAGTCATATTAGTTCTGATATAAGGTTGAAAGTCTTAATTGAAAGAATCCTTCCAACATAGAAAATCATTATTATAGAAATAAATGTTTAGATCCTTCCATGATATTTTTATCTCCTACAATCAAGTTCAATTCTAATTTTTGTCTAATAAAATTCTTTAATGAAGGTTAGTTTAGCTTATATAATTATAACCTTCAAATATTACTACAATAAGGTGTTTGGGGATATCATATTTGGTACAATCTTAAACTTATTCAATCTCACACTTATTCAACCTTAATTGTAGTTTATAAATAAAATATTATAGATGAAAAGACATTATCTACTATTATATTAAATTTAGAAAATCCAATAGAGATGCAGTTAAAAGGATTTTGCATCTTAAAAAATTACAACATGCTAAAAGGTAAATATAAAACCAATATCATGCAATAAAATTTAGATTTTTATTAAAAGCTTATTGGTTTAGGATGCAAAAAGAAAAAAATACTAACACATGTAGATAGAATGAAATAATGTTAGACAATATATAAAGTTTTTGTAAAAGTATGGTCATCTACATCAACAATAAAACTTGAATAACATGGAATGATATGAAAAGTAAATTGATGCAAACAAAAACAATAAGAAAAAGAATCTAAACAAGACATAGGGGTCCAACTACTTTTGTCAAAAATACAATATAGTTTTCTTCAAAAAGGGATAAAACTCAACCAAGGTTTTACATATTTAACTTACAACAGTTGATCCAAAGGGGAAGTTAAACTATAAGTATTGCAAGGAGATTCAATGTATAGAAAAGAACTATTGAAATTTGATTATAGGTTAACCTAAAAAAAATAAGTATGAGGTAATCTTACTTAAGGAGTAAGTTTATTTCCTTTAATTGGATCTTTATTAGCTATGAAAGATATCAAAAATGACTAATGTTAGACTTTAGCATTGTAGAATTGTCCATTTGAACTTTAATACAATGTAATAAATGACTTGATTGACAAAAATTATTGGATTTCAAGTAGAAAAATATGGAGAGCTCAAGCCTTATCAAGTATATCTTCTTGAGAAAATGTTAAAATTACAATTTCTACAATATTTAAAAAGTGTCCCAGGGGGACAATGCAACGATTTGGGCTTTGGCTCTTCTTCGGGAGGTCCAAGGTTCAAACCGTGGCATGGGTGAGTGTGTGAGGGCGTGGGTGTGTGTTATTAAAAAAAATATATTAAAAACTAAAGTTATTGGTGTATTAGACTTGATTCATATAGATATAAGTGGTTTAGTGTAAACTAATTCTCTTTAATGTGTAAGGTATGTAGCAACATCCACTAATAATTATTCTAAAAATATCATCCATTGAATCAAACAAAAATCAATAATTTTGAATAAGTAAAATATTATAAAAAATATACTAAGAAATTGACTTGTTAGTGATAATGCTATTGAGCATAGCTCAACAAAATTTGAGCCATATTGTACACCAATGGGAATATCTAGAAAAATAAGATATTTTTATTATCCTAAATAAAAATGGCATAGAAGAGAGGATGTACCAATAAATAATAGATAATTCCCAAATAGTGCTTAAAGATAGAAAATTATTAAGGGATTGATGTGGAAGAATCCATTACTAAATAAAAAACTAAAATGATTGGCAAATTGTTTAGTTAACCGCCAAAACCTAGAAGTAGAAATGAAGTAGTGGATGTAGAAGAAAAAATTAAAAGAACAAAGTAGACAAGAAGAAGATAAAAATAGTGAGAAAAGAAAGTGGAATAGATGTAGAGGTGGATACAAGAATAAAAGAGAAGCTTTAGAAAAGAGAGAATGTGGAGAAGAACGATTTGAAGTAAAAAGAGATGTTAGAGAACTCCAAAAATATCATTTATAATTTATTGTCCTGCAATTATTTTTCAATAAATAATTTACATTTCAAATCCTAAATTATCTCATGTTTATATGAATGATGAATGTTTATATTGTTGAAATAGTGCATTGGAATGTTTGGTGTGTGTGCAAGTCTATATATTTAAGGGAGAAGAGAAGATCATCTCCTGGATTATGATGACTGGACTTGAACATTGAGTATTGGGTCAAGTAAGTATCAGAATCTGAAGAACACAAGCTTATACTAAGGGGGGATGAACATTATAAGACCACTTATTACTTTTCTTTCTCAAACAATATTATGCAATATATCGATGGCAATATCAACAAAAGTAATCAAAGCAATGCATAAATCACCATACACAATAGAGACACCAATTTAACGTGGTTCACCCAATGTGGGCTACTCCACAAAGAAAATATTCCACTAAAATTTTCTCAACAAATATCTTGGGAATCCTTCCCTTTTAAAATGGTTATGGACCCCTATCCAAAGAAGACACCATTCCCCTAATCAAGTTCATGGATACCTGTCCATAGGAGACACTAATCCCCTCAGCTGGTTTGTGGATATCTATCCACAAGAGAACTTCTTCTCCTCTGCTCTGGTTGGTGATCCTCTAGAAGACTATTGCCTCCACTTCATTGGCTTGTGGATCTCTCTCCATAGAAGACCTCTTTCCTCACTGCCCTGGATAATGGATCTCTATCCACTAGAGACTATTATCCTCTACTCTGTCACCTCCAAAGCTTGTTCTCATCTCTTTTCAATCTCTATCTCAAATCTATACTAAACACAGTCCTTCAGTCTAGCATAAATATGCTCAATATCTATCTTAAATCTACACTAAACATAGTCCTTCGGTCTAGCACAAATCTTCTCAATATCTATCTCAAATCTACACAAAACACAGTTCTTCGATCTAGCACAAATCTACCCTTAAATCTGCATAAAACTCTATCCTCAAGCCTTAACACAAATATTGATCCATTCAAAAATCAACTTTGATATATCTGCCCCAAGCCTTAACATAAAGCTTAAAAAAATCAATCAATCAATTCTGCTCTCAAGTCTTCTCAAAGAATTACCTCAAATTCATCCATAAGTCCTCTCAAGAACTTGCTCAATCTGCTCAACAAGTTCTCTCTAGAACTTGTCCAATATGATTGTAAGTTTCCACAAAATCTCACACAAATCTGTCCTTAAGCTTTCACAAAAGCATACTCAACTCTATCCTCAAATATCCTCTACGAATTACTCAAATGTTCCCACTAGCTTTCACAAAAAATTATTCAAATCAATTGCAAAATTTGCATAAAAAACTCAACTCAATCTCTTTCAAAAAACTTCTTCAATCACTCAAACAAGTTTCACTCAGAATTTTGTTTAACCTCAAAAACATATAGAGAATGGTTAGAGACTCAATATGTTTCACACTCACAAAACTCAACTTAATCTCTTTTAGAAAATCTCTTCAATCACACAAACAAATTTCATTTAAAATTTTGTTTAACCACATAAACATATAGAGAATGGTAAGAGACTCAATATGTTTCACTCTCACAAATAACTCTATCACTTTCAAACTCCTTTTCAAATCAATTTATAATAAAGAACAATTTGTTTCATAGAACTTTAACTATCACTCCAATGCATTCACTCAATGATGCTCATCCAATTTCACCCAACCATTCACTCAATGAAACACAACTTGCATATAAACCCTAACCAAGTGTTTCGCTATATTTTCAAAAAGTCACACTATAAATATCAACCCTTGACTCAATATTATTCCACATTCACATAACAATGATACTCATGACCTTTTCTCAAACCCTAATCATGCACATGAAAGTTTACTCAAATATTTCCAATAATGCTTATCAAACAATCTCACATAAAAATGATACTCATGATCTTTCACAAACCCTAGTTCAAGATAGTTCTCGTTTTCACACTCAAATGTACTCACAAACTTCCACAAATCATGCAATGAAGGCTCACTCAAATATTTCCAACAATGCTTATCAAACAAACATTTTCACTCCAACTTGCACTTCACATTTCAACAAAACAATATTTCACTCACAAGGATGATATGCCCATACCTTTTGTTTTTAAGAAGATTTGATCTCAAAATCTATCTCAATCACAATCAACTTCTTTGTCAATATCAATGGTTAGATATAAAAACTGTACACTCAATTATTTCACTCAAAAAAACTTCACCATACAAAATTATTAAATCTCAATTACACCTTATTTCTACTCCTTTATAAATTCTAACCACCAAAATTAAAATAAAATATTTTAACTTTATTTTCCCTTTTATCTCCCTCAATAACTCATAAACACCTTTTAATTTTTCCCACTATGCAATTTCTAAATTATCAAAACCTTGGGCAAAATAAAATATTTCCACACTATGCAATTTCAGATTATCAAAACCTTGGCAAATAATAATGTGAGCGCATACCTTTTATTAAACCAACCAAAATCTTTAGCGAGATTCGAACACCCAACCTCGTATCTCCAAGCGCCTTCGTGCAAAGCACGTCTACCAACTAGGATACATGCCATCACAGAATAACAAGAGCGCATGATTCCCTTTTGTTCTATCTCTTCTCTGATGATGTAAACAAAACTAGTTTCCTCCCTTTGCCAAACAATGATCGCATGGATCGAACCCTCGAACCCATGACCTAACGCTTTACAAACATCTTAACGTAGCCCTCGACTGCCATGTGTGCTATCGAGTGCCTTGAACCATCGTTGGTGCTCCCCTTGTATTTAATTCCATGGTTGCCCTCTTAATTCTTTAAACACATGCGAATATTTTCCTTACCAATGCAGCGCATGCTTTCCTTTTGGAAATTAACATTCGCATGGATAATATTTATGAAATAAACTTGCCCCCTTTTATACCATATACCAAATTGTTTAACACGTTAGCAAACTTTAGAAATTTGAATTTAATTTGAATTTAATTTAAACTTTGGTGCCTTAATTTATTATTTAAATTTAAATTTTAACCTATGGTTAAAATATTTAAATTTAAATAAATTAAACCAGTCTTTAAAATCGGCCAAATGGGTCTTTTGTAGAAATTAAATTTTGATAACTCCTTGGCCTTCATTTTTCTTCAAACCAACCTGTAACCTAGAATATTATAATATTAGATATTATAATATTATTATTTCCATTTAAACCTGCTTCTTTGCCTTTTTGGAAAAACCACTAGAAGACATTAATGACAACAAAACTTGGACATCAACCTCTTGACATGAATGCATGGATGACAATGAAACTTGATCATCATTCTCTTGACATCAATGACAACAAAACTTTCTCATATTTCCAAAAGAATCATTGTATTAAGAATCCCTACAGTCTTTGTATCAGGCATCTTACGCAAGATTTTATCCATTGTCATATAACGAAGGAAGAGATATTTTTTAATTAGTTTTTCATACAAATAAATAAGTGTTGTATAATTAATTTCCATATACCTAAGAAAGAGATATTATCATCAATTCATATGCCATACAATTAAGGAAGTGTCATACAACTTGATCATCATACAACGAAGGTGTCATACAATGAAAATTGTTGTGCATTGACTTGGTCATACAAGTGGATTAGCCATTCAATGACGATGGTCATAAAATAGGGAAATATTGTTGTACAATAGGAAGGAATTTATTGTATCCCACATCTGAATTATTTTTTAAATGAGAGCTATTTTTGATATGTATTAGAGGAATATGGAATAATGATAAAGAGGAAGACCACATGGCTTGGGATCCTTACCCATAGATATAGTGGAAATCTTTAGAGGAGTTACCGCTAGGTTAGATGCAATTGAGAATGTTCAAATGAGAGGTGTTCATCTTGAGGAGATTAGTAATAGAGAAGAAGAGGAATCTAGAAAGTTGGTCACAAAGAAGCTCAAGATGAAGTGTAAGAAGAAGAACTGGGATTGATTTAGGAAATCTCAAATATGGAAAGTAAATTAAAGATGGATACTCCCAATTTTAATGGAAATTTGAATCTTGAAGAATTAATAGATTAAATAACAAACAAAAAAATATTTTTTGACATTGAATCAATGGAGGATCCAAAGCGGGTCAAATTTACATGTGTTGGATGTGTGCCAAAAATACTAGATTTGTGTTTTTAGAATTTGCTAGACACGTGTTGATATGTTATTAGTTGGTTATCTAAAAATGGGTGGGAAAACCCTAAATATGGTACCTCTGCATGTGTATTTATTTTCATATATGCAACTCTATAAGATGAATATATGTGAAGAATCATGTGAGAATCACATGTCTCAGATGTAATGTTGAATATATTGTGAGTGAAGTTCTTCATTTGTTTTTCTATCTATGCTCTATGGCATGTCATGTATAAATTTTTACTTGTAAATTATTTTTTTGTTTCTTGTTAGTTGTTTATCAATTGCACATTATTTTCTTCATTGTATGATTTTATTTAATCATTTATTTATTTTGAGTTTTTTGGCCCACTAGACCAACAACTAGTATCAAAGCAACTTGAGAAAACTTATTTTCCTGGTTGTGCACAAAGCTTGTAAATTTTATTTTGTGTTATTTTTGGTGGATTTGCAGTTAAATCCATTTCCATAGCACACAGTGCAGTGAGAGATTTGTGAAGATTTATAGCAGTAAATATGAAAGGTGAATTTGGTATAGAGAATTTCAATGGAAAAAATTTATTCTCTATAAGTTGAAGATGGATTTTTTTCTTGTGGAAATATATTTAGAGATAGTTGTCATTGCAACAATGATGCTTGCAGAAATGTCATAAGTTGAATGAGATAAACAAAATGAGAAATTTATCACCTTAATTGGTTCGAACTTGGTTGATTCTATTTTGATGAATGTCCAGGGTGCTAAGACTGCTAAGGAGCTATGGGATAACTTGAGAAATTTGTATGAGTCCAAATCTCTAATGAACTTAATATTCTTGAGAAAAATTTGTATTCTTTAAAGATGAAGAATGGAGAAAGTATAGCTAACCACTTGAATTTTTTCAATACACTGATGAACCAACTAATGTATGCTAGTGATGAGGTTAAAGAGACCGAACAATGCATCTGCTTACTGTGTAGTTTGCCTAACTCTTGGGATAATCCTGTTGTTCCAATTAGTGGGAGTTATAATCTAGAAAATCTCAAGAAAGATGAGAGTGTTGCCTAGCTACTACAAGAGGAAACAAGGAGAATGAATGTGAAGCATTCTAAGTACTCAGAAGTTTTGATAACTAGAGGATATACCAAAGATAGAGATGGTCATAAATATTTTGGTGTAAGAAGATCTAAATTATGAAGATCTACCAGTAGAGGAAGGAAGTATCAACTGGTGTGTTGGAGGTGCAAGGAGAAAGATCATAAAAAATATGAATTTAAAGTAGATATACCCAAAAACAAATATGATTCAACTACTAGTGATAAGAATTTTTTGCATATTTCTAATACATGTCTTATTATTTACACACAACTTGATGTGTGTTTGATAGATTGTAGAGAATCCTTACATATGAATTCTCATAAGGAGTGGTTTGTAGAATATGAATAAGAAAACTATGGTAGATTTTTCTTGGGTGATAGTTTTAGCCAAGAAAGTTTTGGTAGAGGTAAAGGTTAAAATCAAACTTAGAGATGAGAGTCTTAAGTGTATCCCAAATGTTAGACACATTCTAAGATTAACAAGAAATATAAACATCTCTAAGAGTGGTAATTTTGGAGGAGTGATAGGTGAGAAAGGAAAACTTTAAACATCTTCAAGAGTGGCAATTTGGCCTAAGAAGGTTCTTTGCTATGCTAAAAAAAATGACTAGGAAGCAAAGGATCTTACCTTGTACTTACCTAAAATCATAATGGTTGTTATGTGAAACAAATCACCTGATAGGGGGGATCCCATTTTTGAGCTCAAAAAAAACTATTTGGTTCTAGATGATTCTGTCTGTAAGTCATGTGGGTCCTGAAGGTTATAGAAACCATCCTAGTTTTGATGGTTCTAGCTATAAACTACCTTGGTTTTGATGATTTAGGCCAGTGGACTTTGTTGTTTGGTTAGCTTGGATGTGTCTCAATTTGGATGTGCTATTACTACTTTCAAATATCCAAACACAAGTGAAAGCACGAGGATATGAAAACAAAATACAGAAATCCCAAAGTGCGATGTATGCAAAAGCGAAACGTAACACTAAGTCCTACAAACTGAAACACATGAAAGGAGAAACGTAAACCAATTGAAACAAGATAGAAAGAAAATTTTGAGTATGACCCTTTTTATTAATTTGCTTTAAACATCATGTTACAATACATCTCCTCCATTTTGGGGACTAGGAGCGTTAAGTAGGGCTCTATTACACCACGTATTTGTACGCTTTCTTCCGCGTGCCCACATGTAAAATGGGTGGACCAAACGTCACCACCACTTGCGTTGATGAGTCTTGACTCCTTTCTGCTCCTTTAATATTGGGATCCTGTGTTCAAGGAAATAGAAAATAGTCAGTAGCACCTATAGATAAAATGAAACATGCGATCCCCAAACCTGCGGTCAGTGTATGCATAAAATGATTAAAACGATGACTGAAACATATCAAAATGAGCTGAAAATTTGACAGAAGCAATAAAACCTTACCAGGAAGCCACTGCAAAAGGAACAGTCCAGAAATCTTGCACATATTTCTAATTGCTCCAGGGTGGGACGATTAGAACTATAATAACCTGTCTAAAAGCCACCACCTAAATGTCCAGTCCAAAAGCCTCCACATCACCTGTAGAGTTGGGATTAGTTAAAACGGGGTATTTTGGGATGACCCAAATGGTCATATTTTTCCAATTTGGCCTCTATCATCCATAATTTGATGATGCTATTTGCATGTTAGTGAAAGCAGGAAATGATAAAAGCATGATCAAAACTTGTCAGAATCACATGAAATTTAAATGACAGCATATGTAAACAACCTAGAATCATATGCAAAAGAAAAATCAAGGAAACCTACCATAGATTTCTAATCGCTTTAGGCTAGGGCGATTAGGATTGCGATAGTTTAGGGGGCGCCCGGGGGTAGGACGCCCACCGTTTGGGACTCTATTTCAGCACCAATCCACTTGGGATGGGTCCAAAACCTCTTATGGGGTTGTGTCAAAAAATTTGGTGGGATATTATGGCCAAATGTTCGGGTTTGGGTCCAGATTGCGCTTCCAATAATCACCCAATAACCTCCCTCTAAAAGAGAGATCAAGGATGTAAAAGCATAATCGATGGGTGAGGATATAATTTGGAAGCACTTCGTTGCTCCAAAGGATCCTCTCTGTTATCCTTTTTTTGGGTGATAAGACTCACCAATTTATAGACCTAGGGTCTTTCTCTTTGAATGCGCATGTGAGGGCGCAACTTGAGTTGCTTGTCCTATTTTGAGAGAAAATATTATTCCCTGATTTAGAGTCTTCTTGCATGAGACATCCAAAATCAAAGACATGCATGACTGAAGTTTCTCTCCTTGATTTGAAGTCGTTCCTCGCAATTGCATGGCCTGAAGCTACAGTTAACTGGCGGACCTATCGAGGTTTGAATTTTTTCCAGTCAAACCTTATATTCGCCCCACCCTAGGGTGAATGCTGATAATCATCCCTGGGTGGGACGAATACCAGTTTGTAATCGTCCCAGGGTGGGACGAGTAGGGAGAAAAGTGCCAAAAAGGTGCCAAATTGACCTTTTACCTTCTAAACTGCTATGGGAGTGGTTAGGACCACTATTTAACCTCTAGGGGCTGCCCTAGGGGCTATGTGTGTCAATGCGATCGGTGCTTGTTGTCACATAATTAGATTGGTGTTGTTTTGATGTCTACAGATGCCTCTTTTTGGGAAGCGTTGTGCAAGGCATAGCGCTGAGCAAAAATAGATAACCAACGCACTAATGATTAGGGTTTCTCAGTAACCTAACCAACTCTTGATGCCCCAAGTATGGAAATGGCATGCATTCTTGAATATTTGCTTCTAATGAGATAAGGGGATTAATTCAAGTATTAACCTTTTTTAGTGAGGTGTTACTTGATCTTGGACATTGTTCAGTCGTGAATAGGCAAAGGGTGCAACCTTTTGTCTATGGGAACCTTGAGTTCATGATTCATGAATGCCAAGTGTTTGATCAACTTGTGATTATTGCTTGTTTGCTGCCCCAAGTAGGAGCGTGATTGTATTTGTCAATGATCCTTTGAATGCGTGCCATTTCCTTGATTGGGTGTGTTTTTGTTGATTGGTGACTAAGTGTGACTACCCCCTCAAGCGACGAATCGATGAGGGAATGACCAACATGAGAAAAGTGACAAGTCACTTGACCCAAGATGACTTATGTAAGGGTGCCTTCATTTGCTTTTCGGTGAATGCTTATGTAGTTTCTGAACATTATGACCTATTTTTGGTGGGTTTGAACCCTTTTTGTGATGCATTTTGGAGCTAAAATTGTCAAAAATTCATCCGCCCGTGGAGCGGTCCAGCTATGGTAGCCTTCTTAGGGAGTAGGATAGTGATAATTTGTGACCCCAATGTCTATTTTAGATGCCAAGAATGTCAGGTGCAAAGTCACCTTTGTTCGACAATGTTATTGCTATTTTTGGTTGGGTTGTGACCCTTTTGGTGACGCCATTTGGGGATGAAATTCTTGACAATCCGTCCTCCCGTGGAGTGGTTCGGCTATGGTAGATTTATTAGGGAATAGGATAGTGAGGATTTGTGACCCCGATGTCTGTTTTGCATACCCAGAATGTCAAGTGCAAAAGCACTCTTACTGGACAATTTTATTGCTTGTTTTTGGTGCATTTTGTGCAGTTTTTGTTTTTTTTTGAAATTTTTGCTCTGTAATCATCCTTGGGTGGGACAAATACCAGTTTAGTAATCGTCCAAGGGTGGGATGAGTGCTAACCAGAGTGAGCGTCCCAGGGAGGAACGATTACAGGCTCAAAAAGCCTATTTAAGGAACAAAACTGGGTGTTGGGCTCATTTGCATTTTTTTTTCCTGGTGATTTGGAACTCTAAGGAGGAGGAGGTCAATTCTGCGAAGCGAAGCACTGCTGAATTTTTCCCGCCACCATGAGCTCACGAACCAGATCATCAAGCGACAGAGTCGAAGCGAGACCAGTGAGTGCTCTTCCTCTTTATTGTTTGTGTTGTTTGTTACAATTTTTAAAACCGCAATTTAGTTGTTTTTTTCTTTTGTATTTTGTTTTTCAAATTAAAAATGAAACCCTAAAAAGAAGTTGTTTTGGCTTCATTAAAACTTAGGTTGAAAACCTAGTGGAAACCATGTTTATTTGGCATCTGTGATAAACTAAAAGAAACCCTAGTCTAACAAAAATTAAAACTTAGTTTAAAAACTATGGTTAACCCTAGTTTAACAAAGATCAAAACTTAGCTTAAAAACTTAACACTAGTTGAACAAAGATCAAAACTTAGCGTAAAAATTTAGTTTAACCCTAGTGGAAAAAAGATCAAAACTTAGCTTAAAAACTTAGTTTAACCTTAGTGGAACAAAGATCAAAACTTAGCTTAAAAACTTAGTTTAACCCTAGTTGTTTTTTGTTGTTATTTGTTTTTTTTTTTTTTTGAATTTATCAATGTAGACTAAGGGTAAACCCTAGGTGAACTGAAAAATTTGTTTTTGTTTTTATTTGTTTTATTTTGTTTGTCAATGTAGACTAAGGGTAAACCCTAGGTGAACTGAAAATTTTGCTTGTGTTTTTATTTGTTTTTTTTGTTTGTCAGTGTAGACTAAGGGTAAACCCTAGGTGAACTGAAAAATTTGTTTTTGTTTTTATTTGTTTTTTTTGTATGTTTGTTTTGAATTTATCAGTGTAGAATAAGGGTAAACCCTAGGTGAACTGAAAATTTTATTTTTGTTTTTATTTGTTTTTTTTGTTTGTCAGTGTAGACTAAGGGTAAACCCTAGGTGAACTGAAAAATTTGCTTGTGTTTTTATTTGTTTTTTTTGTTTGTCAGTGTAGACTAAGGGTAAACCCTAGGTGAACTAAATTTTTATTTTTTTTTGTATGTTTGTTTTGAATGTATCAGTTGAACTTAGAGTTAAAAACCCTAGGGACCGAAAAATTGTGTTTGAATTTTTTGTGTATTTGTTAATTTATTAGTGTAGACGTAGAGTGAAAAACCCTAGGACTGACAAATATTTTTTTGAATTTTTTTTGTTTTGAATTTATCAACTGAATGTTAGAGTTAATAACCCTAGGACTGAAAAATGTTGTTTTGAATTTTTTGTATTTTGGTTTTAATTTATTAGTTGACCTTAGAGTTAAAAACCCTAGGAACTGAAAAATTATTTTTGAATTTTTTTGTTGTTTTTAATTTGTCAGTTGAGACGTAGAGTTAAAAACCCTAGGTACTGACAACTATTTTTGACTGTTTTTGTTTTTGTTAATTTATCAGTTTGACCTAGAGTTAAAAAAAAACTTAGGAACTGACAAACTGTTATTTGAATGTTTAATTTTTTTTTAGTTTTGTTGCTCATTATTTGGCTGCTCTTAGCTGTACATTATGTTGTGCATTGATGTATATTCATGTTATTGATGTATGGTTTATCATGTTATTAATGTTTTTGTTTTGTTTTCTTTTGTAGGTTGTGAAGAGCCGGTACCGTGTGTCGATAATTTTCTCTGAAGCATGGGAGGCGCTGACTTTGGCTGACTAGGAGTGGCTTGATGCCCTTGGGCTCAAGAAGGTGACTCGACTAGATCCTGTGGTCGGGGATCAGGCCTATTTGATGGCCCTAGTCAATTTGTGAGATACCCAAACCAATACCTTCCATCTCCCAACAGAGGAGATGACAGTGACCTTGGAGGATGTCTATCAAATTTTGTGGATTTTGATAGACGGGCTACCCATCAGGATGACATCGCGTGATCAGTGGACAACTGTACTGACGCGATGCTTCAGGCATGGGGAGGAGTTAGGTGTGGATAGCCCAATGGAGAAGGCAGAGAGCGACTGCCAGATTGGTAGGATTTTGGTATGATGGTGGCTAGAGAGGGGCATGTTGGGAGTGAGGCACACAGTACTGATGGGCCTCACTTCTAACATGTTGCTACCCAAATCTTTGGGTGCAAGGTTCTCATGGAACCTGCTAGAGGTGGTTTTTAGGTTGGTGGAGTGTCCGACGGAGGCACACCTGATCATGAGATGGGGATAGACTCTGCTGGCATAGCTCTATGACAAGTTGTACGAGGTCCACTTTCAGATGCGAAAGGGGATTGGATGCAGCTATCTGTTGCAGTGTTGGGCTTGGTAGCACATAGCTATGGAGAGGCCAGTGGGGTTGCTGTGGATGACTTGAGCGAAGATGGTATACCGAGAGATTAGGTAAAAGGCATTGTGGCAGAATTCTAAGGAGCAGGGATAGAGTCGGCGGTGGGTAGGTGTTGTAGGGCACTATGTCGATGTCTTCGCTCATCTTGCTCTAGGGGAGGTTTCCTGGTGCCCCTATAAGGATTGTCCAGCTTGACCTGAGGCTGGAGAGTGGATGCAGCGAGTTCGTAGGGGGAGGTGGCTGATTGGGTAGCATGGGACTGAGCAAGAGTTCTTCCCGTATGGCCAGGTGACACGATAGTTTAGGGTGCACCATGGGTTACTTGGTGAGACCTTGATCTATCAAAATCGAGGGGATGAGAGGACTCTAGTTTGGGTAGTCATTGCACCGCTAGGTGAGGATTTAGATACAACAATTGACGTCCCAGACATGGATGACATTGGGGTTACCGCTAAGTATGAGCAGTGGTGGACTCTATGGCGATGGCAGGGAGAAGGGCCACTGGGAGGTACAGAGGTAGCAGTAGCAAGCGGGGAGGGTGGAGAGGCACCAGGAGAGGGTTGGGGAGCTCCACTGGAGGATGCGAACATGTTGGAGGTGGATGATGTGGGGGTGGATTTTGGGGTTTCGGATCAGCCCGATATGCAAGACATTCTGGAGTAGTGGGAGCCTGAGCAGCCCGCAGTCTCAGATTCACCTATGCACCAGGTAGTATCGAAGGGTGTGGAGGCGAGGCATCATGCTGAGATAGCATGATTGGAGGACCTACTATGGAGGCAAGATGAGGAGCTGGGGGAGGCTCTGCAAGAGAGGGATCTCCTACGGACTCAGTTGGTTGAGCGGGAGAACACATTTGTTGCATACCACTAATGGGATGGGGACACGAATGCTGCACGGGAGAGGGATCTTCTATAGAGGGAGAAGGCATTGGCCTAGCATGATGATGTAGTAGCTTTGTATCATCGATGGGATGCAAAGTGGTTTCAGCACCAGATGGATTTAGAGGGAGAGATTATCCACCTCAGGGGGTGGTTACCTGAGCCCTCTAGAGGTGGGTCTTCACGTCGAATGAGGGGTAGCGATACTGAGTAGTCAGCATCGTCTCATCATAGGCGATTGGATGAGGGGGGTGCTAGCGGTCATGATGTAGGGGTGAGTAGCAACCACCTTGAGAGGTCCCATAGGACCCACACCATGGGGGGTAGTTCTCGTCACATCGATCCTACGTGATCATGGTGGTTGATGCCATAGGCTTGGGGGTTTTTGAGTTTTTGCTTTGTTGCGAGGTCATAGGACCGGTTTATTGTAGCCTACGGGTATTTTTGATGAAATAATATATATATATATATATATATATATATATATATATATATATATATATATATATATAGATCAAGGATGTAAAAGCACAATCGATGGATGAGGATATAATTTGGCAGAACTTCGTTGCTCCAAAGGCTCCTCTCTGTTCTCCTTTTTTTGGGTTAGAAGACTCACCAATTTATAGACCTAGGGTCTCTCTCTTTGAATGCGCATGCGAGGGTGCCACTTGAGTTGCTTGTCCTATTTTGAGAGAAAATATTATTCCCATATTTAGAGTCTCCTTGCATGAGACCTCCAAAATCAAAGACATGCATGACTGAAGTTTCTCTCCTTGATTTGAAGTCATTCCTCGCAATTGCATGGCCTGAAGCTGCAGTTAACTGGCGGAACTATCGAGGTTTGAATTTTTTCTAGTCAAACCTTATATTCATCCCACCCTGGGGTGAATGCTTATAATCATCCCTAGGTGGGACGAATACTAGTTTGTAATCGTCCCAGGGTGGGACAAGTAGGGAGCAAAGTGCCAAAAAGGTGCCAAATTGACCTTTGACCTTCCAAACCGCTATGGGAGTGGTTAGGACAACTGTTTAACCTCTGGGGGATGCCCTAGGGGCTATGTATGTTAATGCAATTGGTGCTTGTTGTCACATAATCAGATTGGTGTTGTTTTGGTGTCTACAGATGCCCCATTTTGGGAAGCACTGTGCAAGGCACAACGTTGAGCAAAAATAGATAACCAGAGCTTTTAATGCTCTTTCACCTTTCTTCCACGTTGTAATTTGGCTTGTGTTGTGAGTAAATGCTAGAATATGGAATATATGGACTTCCTTGGTCTTTGGCACCTTTTAATAGAAGAGGGTTCTTGTGCTATGTGACAAGTGTCACGATAGTTACTTCTTAAGCGCTTGAAATGAATAAAGATGCTTAAAACCACCTGTAGGTAACTATTGACAATTTTGTCACATTGCGCAAGGGGTAGAAAAAAATCAAAAAAATTATCTTTGTAAAGTGTTTTTTGTTGCTTCAAAAGTTTTTGTAAGTGTTGTAGCAATTTTGGCTTTCAATGCCACCCCCTAGCACATAAGATAAATAAGAAGAGCTTCACTGCAAAATAGGCCAAAGAAGATAGCTCCGCCAAAAGAAGGAAAAAGTGTCACGATATCGCGACATGTTGCATTTTTGCGGCCGAGAGCGACAAGAGGGAGCGAGGAAGAAAAGTGTCGCGATATCGCGACATGTTGCATTTTCACGGTCGAGAGCGACAAGAGGAGCAAAAGAAGAAAAGTGTCGCGATATCGTGACATGTTGCATTTTCGTAGCTCAAAGCAAGGAGGAAGAGCAAGAAATAAAAAGTGTCACGATATCGCGACATGTTGCATTTTTGCGGTCGAGAGTGACAAGAAGAGCAAGAAGGAAAAAGTGTCACGATATCGCGACATGTTGCATTTTCACGGTCGAGAGCGACAAGAGGAGCAAAAGAAGAAAAGTGTCGTGATATCACGACATGTATTTTCACGACCGAAAGCAAGGAGGAAGAGCAGAAGAAGAAAAGTGTCACGATATCGCAACATGTTGCATTCTCGCGACCAAAGGACTAAAAGTGTCATGATATCACGACATGTTGCATTCTCAAGACCAAAGGAGGAAAAGTGTCGCGATATCATGACATGTTGCATTCTCGTGACGAAAGGAGGAAAAGTGTCGTGATATCGCAACGTGTATTTTCATGGCCAAAAGCAACAAAAGAGGCCAAAGACATAGAAATGTCGCGATATCGCGACATGCCATATTTTTGCGATGCAAGAAGAAGAACCAAGCTGAAGACATAGAAATGTCATGATATCGTGACATGTTGCTTTTTCATGACTCAAAAGGGGCACGCACTCCAAGTCGAGTATTTTCTCGAGATGATCAAGTGCCTCATAAATGCATTCTTACTTGCTCGAAAAGCTCGCTGCTCATTTTTGGCAATTGAAAGCAAAGTATCAGTCCCTGAAGGAGAGCCCAACAAGCATGGCAGCCACTCGAGCATTGCATCCAAAAACCAAGGACACTCAGAAGGCTCATCAATGCATGTTTTCGTGGTTGACTCGATCATAATTGCCAGTTCTGGTAATGGATTTGAAAGCTCAGTCACGAGGGCCGCAAGGAGCCAAATTCTTAGATCTCAAGAGTATGCTTTGCCATTCTATGTAATCATGGATCAGAGGGTCGAGTACTCTATAAAAACCTAGGTATTGTAATGTAGAAAGGGGGGGGAACTATCTGCTAGAAAGCTGTTGTAAATTGATGTCCTGCGATTAATACTAAAGAGCTTTGGGCTCAATTTCTCTCTTTTATACTGCCTTTTGTGCTTGATTCTTTTGTCTTTCTTCATTTGTATACTGAGACTCTGAATCCTGAATCTGGTGTGCGATTGGGGACTGTACCCTAAAACTCGCTTGAGGGATACATAGGAGAGGAAAAATGCTATATTAGTTTTCTTTTATGCTGCCTGGTGGGTTGTGGTTTCTGTTACATTTGCTTGTCCTAATCGTCTTTACTCTGAACCCTAAATTTCTATGAAATGGAGATGGAGAATCCTTGTGAGCTCGCTTAGAGGATACATAGGAAGGTTAATGTGGTGTTTCTTTCATTTATTCTTTGTGTTCCTTGTTACTATTAAAGTTGTTAGTTAGTGATCGTGCTTCTTGTTCTCTCCCACCGTAAATCACCAATCTCTCTTCCCTTACCCCTTTTTATTTCTTTCTCTAACCCTAACTCCTTTTATCTCTTTCCTGCACCCTTATCTCAAAACACCAAAGTAGATTAGCATAGGAGCCGACCTTTCTTCGGAGATTGGCACGAGGGGCATCTCTTCCCTTCAACCTTTCAATGTTGGTCCAGGTCTAGGGTGCATACATTTACCCAAAATCCTTTCTTAGGCAGATTTGATGACCAATAGTTTTTGGCACACCCGGTGGGACCAAGGTCCCATATTTTAAGTGCAAATCTCAAACCCGTCTACACCGGGGCCAATAGTTCTAACTAGTTCCCAATGTGACCTAGTCAGTCTCACCTTCTGAGTGGTAGTGAAAATCCATGCTCTCATTACCAAAAGACTCTTAGCATCTGGCAACTCTGTTCAACCTAAAAATCTCTAAGTTGTAAATATCGGTACCTATGCCTTCATGACAAAAGTCCCCATGTTTTAAGGAAGCCCGAGTTGGTGAATCTCTGGCTTGCCTTCATCTGGAAAAATCACCTGGTGACTCTGACTGAGCTAAATATTCAAATTTCTTGATCGTAGGTGCCTTTTAAATCTGAAAGAAGACATCCCAGAGGAATCAAGGTTCGATGAGCAGCCTTGACCTCACCAGCGGAGAAAATTATGTTCACCTGGCGACTCTGACTTAGTGGCAAGAACCATGATCTCTGCAGGCCACTATTATAATGGAGAGGGTATGCTATCCCAACTGGGATGATCGTGGCCCTCTAAATCTCCAAAGTTACCATGAAATTCCCAAAAGTGCCTTGGAGACATTGACGAAATACAATGGCACTATAGGAATGGCCCACGAGCACCTTGAAGATGTTGCGGCTTTAGCGCCCCTCTATGACATAATCCATGAAGATGTTATGATCAGACTCCTGGTTCTATATTTGGAAGGAAGGGCGTTGCAGTGGTATAGACTGCTCGAGTGTAAAAGCATCTGCTCATGGGATGACTTAGCAGGAGCACTATTCAAAACATTTGATGGCTCTCAAGACCCCTTCCAACTTTTGACATACGTCTCCACCATCAGGAGAGCACCTTTGGAGAGCATTACAGACTTCAATGTTCGATTCTGTAGAAGTTGGAAGAGAATTCCAGGGGATATCCAACCGACGCCCGCCCAAGCCCACCTCTTCTATGTTCGGGCCTTTCATCCAGACATGGGCCTCCCCTTACTACGATTAGGTGAGCAAAGATTCCCTCAAATATTTGAGGAAGCAATACGAGCAGAACATCTTTTGCTCTTATCAAGAAAGTCGCAATGGGAAGTAGCCCCATCACCCTACCTGGTAATTATTGCTCTTGTTTATCCAACGTAGTATTCATCATGGCAGACTCCTCATACTGAGCAGAGGCCTAAGATGCAGTCGTTTGGAGCTCAAGAGGCAAATTTTGTTCAAGGCCAACGATGGGAATATGCAAGCTTTGCCCCACCAATGAACAATATGGTTGCTTGTAGTCTCCATCAAGAGATGGGCCAAGGAGAGAAACAGACTCAAGTGGTAGAACCTGAGAACAAAGAGGGCACATTTTTGCACCCTTTTTGTATCCCAATGGATGGCATGCAAGTATTCAGCCAGGATCCATTAAGCATGCCTCATTAAGAAGCTAAACCTGAAGAGATCTTGGAAGATTACTCTTTGTCAAAGGAGCCTTATTACCCCATCAGGAGGATGGAAGAACCTGTACCCAGCCCACAGTTAGTAGATTCTTCAGTATTCTGGTATTGGTTCCAGACATCACCATGACCATTACCCCAAGAGGCCCCTCATATGGTGAACTTCTTTGCCACATCTTTCATCAATAGTACGGGTACTGGCAGGAGCGACAACTCACTACGTTGCTCCCTGTTCACAACATGGACAACTTTGGGAAGAGGCTAGCCGGACTTCAAAGATCAACTGAAGTTCAATCAGATCTAGTCTAGACATTGCAGGTTCATCGGATAAGCACCCGAAGCTGGGTTTATGGTGGCGACATGCCAATCATGTCACAAAATTTTGTGTAAATACTGTAAATATCCTGGCTAGTAAATAAGTGCCGAAGGCACTAAGTGTTTCTTAGGAGCTTAGGCACAAACAAAAAAAAAAAAAAATGTCGTCAATGGATAGTCAGAGAAGAAGATAATAGGAATGACTCTATTGCCCAATGGATAAATGCCTGGGATCTCTACATTTAGACGAGCTAAATGCCTCGCGAGCCACCAAGAATGTTGACAATTTTGTCACATTGCACAAGGGGTAGAAAAAAATAAAAAAAATTCTCTTTGTAAAGTGTTTTTTGTTGCTTCGAAAATTTTTGTAAGTGTTGCAACAATTTTGGCTTTCAATGCCACCCCCTTGCACATAAAATGAAGAAGAAGAGCTTCACTGCCAAACAGGCCAAAGAAGATAGCTCCACCAAAAGAAGGAAAAAGTGTCGTGATATCGCGACATGTTGCATTTTCGCGGCCGAGAGCGACAAGAGGGAGCGAGGAAGAAAAGTGTCACGATATCACATGTTGCATTTTCATGGTCGAGAGCGACAAGAGGAGCAAAAGAAGAAAAGTGTCGCGATATCACGACATGTTGCATTTTCACAATCGAAAGCAAGGAGGAAGAGCAGAAGAAGAAAAGTGTCGTGATATCGTGACATGTTGCATTCTCGCAACCAAAGGACTAAAAGTGTCGCAATATTGTGACATGTTGCATTCTCGTGACCAAAGGAGGAAAAGTGTCGTGATGTCACGACATGTTGCATTCTCGCGACCAAAGGAGGAAAAGTGTCGCGATATCACGACATGATGCATTTTCATGGCCAAAAGCAACAGAAGAGGGCAAAGACATAGAAATGTCACGATATCGTGACATGTCGTATTTTCATGATGCAAGAAGAAGAACCAAGCTGAAGACATAGAAATGTTGTGATATCGTGACATGTTGCTTTTTCAAGACTCAAAAGGGGCACACACTCCAAGCCGAGTATTTTCTTGAGATGATCAAGTGCTTCATAAATGCATTCTTGCTTGAAAAGCTTGCTGCTCATTTTTGGAAATTGAAAGCAAAGTATCAGTCCCTGAAGGAGAGCTCGGCAAGCATGGCGACCACTCGACCATTGCACCCAAAAATCAAGGACACTCAAAAGGCTCATCAATGCATGTTTTCGTGGTTGACTCAGTCATAGTTGCTAGTTATGGTAATGGATTTGAAAGCTCAGTCACAAGGGCCGCGAGGAGCCAACTTCTCATATCTCAATAGTATGCTTCGCCATTCTATGTAATCATGGCTCATAGGGTCGGGTCCTCTATAAAAACCAAGGTATTGTAATGTAGAAATGGGGTGGAACTATCTGCTAGAAAGCTGTTGTAACTTGATGTCCTGCGATTACTACCAAAAAGCTTTGGGCTCAATTTCTCTCTTTTATGCTGCCTTATGTGCTTGATTCTTTTGTCTTTCTTCATTTGTATACTGAGACTCTAAATCCTGAATCCAATGTGTGATTGGGGACTGTACCCTGAAACTCGCCTGAAGGATACATAGGAGAGGAAAAAGGCTATATTAGTTTTCTTTTATGCTGCCTGGTGGGTTGTGGTTTCTATTACATTCGCTTGTCCTAATCATCTTTACTCTGAACCCTGAATTTCAATGAAAGGGAGAAGGAGAATCCCTGTGAGCTCACCCAGAGGATACATAGGAAGGTTAATGTGGTGTTTCTTTCATTTATTCTTGGTGTTCCTTGTTGCTATTCAAGTTGTTAGTTAGTGATCATGCTTCCTATTCTCTCCCACCTTAAATAATCGATCTCTCTTCCCTTACCCCTTTTTATTTATTTCTCTAACCCTAACTCCTTTTATCTCTTTCATGCACCCTTATCTCAAAACACCAAAGTAGATTAGCATAGGAGCCGACCTTTCTCCGGAGATTGGCATGAGGGGCATCTCTTCCCTTCGGCCTTTCAATGTTGGTCCAGGTCTAAGGTGCATACATTTACCCAAAATCCTTTCCTAGGAAGATTTGATGACCAACAAGAATGTATGGGCATTAAAACCTTGGAGGATCACTTATTTCCTTTGAAGATAAGTGTCTCCCTTGTTCAAAAGTACCACCTTTCTTTCTAGTAATGTTTCTTTGCTTGAACATGTGAAATATGGATGCTCATGTAAGGAACATTAGGGTTTCTTTTCAAGTGACAAGTGTCACTTCCTCCTTATGCAAGGGCTCTTTCTCTAAAATTTCTTTAACCTACCTTTGGAGTACCCTTAAATATTGTAATATTCTAAGCTCTTCCTTTGTTTTATGGTGCTTGCTTATGAGTTGGATCCAACTGGATTTAAGAGTGATGCTTTGGTGGAGCTTTGGTGGAACTTCAATAATGGTATAGAATACTCTTTGACATACATCTAGATTTGAACATGTTATGCTCTCCTTTTTGTCCTTGAATATAATGCTTCTCTTTTCCTTGTATTGTGCTTTGTTTGCTTGTAGATTTGGTTGTCCAAGATGTAGATGATTCAAGTTTTCTATGGGGCTCTTTTGCCTTGCTTGGAGTGTGCAAGTATTCGTTTGTCATGGGCTATTGTACCTTGAGAATATTATGTCTTTTAGACACTTAAAACTCTACCCTTTTCCTTGTGTAAAACATATTAGGATAGTGCAAGATCATGTAATATATTTTGTATATAAAAATACCCTTATTGCACTTCTTTTTGCACTCCTTTTGCAAATCTAATTTTTTTTATTTTATGGTAGAATTCTTTGAAGGAAATCGGGGATCTTGAGGTTGTCTATTGATTAGACACCTTTCTCCTTTTTTCTTGGACATTTGACTAATGAACCCAATCTTGTAACCATGTAGATAGAATATCCCTTTTTTATGTTATTTCCTACAAAATAACCCTTCTATTGCTTTGAATTTGAGACTCACCAAGTCTCGATTTGAAGCTTCTCTTGATGATTTTAATGGTGAGTTTCTTCTCCACTCCTTGGAGGAATATAATCTAATTTTGGTGGCTTCTTTTGGCCACTAAATTTTTTAGGTTTTGTGCATCAAATAGTGTCTCTAGACACTTTGATTAATCTTTTGGTTTTTGTGGTCTTGATCCTTAACAATCAAAAAACATAAACTAACATTTTTTAGAGTAACTAGTTAGAGATCAACTAGTATAGTGTCAATGCACTTTTTAATGATAATAATAATCTCACCTTCTTGCTCCAATAAATGAACTCTCAAAATAATTTCAGATGCATTGGATAATATCTGCAACTTTAAAGAGTAATATGTAATGAACTTTGAATAAGTATTTTGTAAATTTTCACTACAATCAATATTGTAGGATATAGTCTTCTTACTTTCTAGATAGAAAATAAGTAGATGATAATTTTTTTTTTCTCAAAAATATCTAACTCCTATTAATTATGTAAATAATCCTTAAAAGGAATTCTTTCTTTTTGCACTTGAAGACTATAATGCAACTATTCTTCTACAACTTTTAATCCAAATATGATGCTTAATGGAATTTGATAATGAACCCTAATCTGAAGTTCAACTGGTTGCACCTTAGTTGCTTACCTTTTTGATGGTTTATGTAGATGATGTAGATCTTAGTGTTTTGATTCACCAAGTTGTTGCTTTGTAGTGGATGGATACGCAACTTCTTTTTTGGTTTTCCCGAATAGCTTTCTCCTTCACCAATCTCTAACTTCAAACTTTCTATCTTGAGCCTTGGATTTGGTGGCTTAATCCTTTCAGTGATATTCTGCTTTCTGCTATAGATTCAAGGAACTCCTTTCTTTGAATTGTGCCTTCTTGCTATGATATGCATTCTCCAAATCTCCTATATTTGGTAGTATTCTTCTATATAAATCTCATGTCAAGCTTCTTGTCAAATTTTGACTTCAAACAGGATCTTCTTCTTCTCAAGATTCTGATTTTCTTGAGGTCTTCACTAGATTCTTCTTCTAAGATTTGGCACTCCTTGCCAAATTATTCTTCTCGGATTTGGCACTCCTTACCAAATTCTTCTTCTCTTGGGCTTGTTATCGAATGATGACAATTGTCCCAAGTCCTTCACTATCAAGAGCTTCTCCTTGGTAGTGGATTTATCCAATGAGTTTTCTTAGGAACTTTTTTTATGATGCTTTTGTAGGCTCTACAACAAGGCTCTCCAAGCCTTATTTTTCTTCTGTGATACCTCTCCAAGATCTTCTATCTTACAGCTTCTCTAGTCTTCTTACTAAGACATTTTCTTCTAGATTCGACCAAGACTCTCCTAGTCCTTCTCTTTCTTTTAGGAATGGAAGTTATTCAATGATATCTTCTCCTAATCTCTTCAGTTTTTTTTATAGAAGTATTTTAATCAGTAAAGGAGATCACCAATCTCCTATTTCCTCCTATGACTCAATTTTTGGAGTCTCTTCTTCCTTGAGTCTTCTATAAGGTTATTGTGGCATTTTCTTAACTTCTACAATTTGTAGGATTGCAGCTCTTGTAATGATACATTTATTGAGGTCTTTGAAATCTTCAGTCTTATCCTTATTGTTGCAAGTGTTGAAGTGATTCTAAAAATATATTCTTCCTAACTCTTTTGGAGGAAGCTTCAAATTCTTTTTTGAATCTCATTTTCCTACAACAAGTTGTTAGAGACTGGAATGGAAGAACTTATAAATCTGGAGATAATAATATTCATTAGTTGATTTGTCAAACTAGTGGCTTGAATGTTGAGTCCTAGTCTTCATGAGTATTTTTTTTGCAACTCTATGGAAATATCCTAGCCACATGTAATCTCATATTTTTTGCAACTGAAATTTATTTCAATCCTCACTTTTCTAATTTTGTTGACTACTTGTTGAGTGGTAATTTTGCCCAATTGCAAAATCACACTCTCCCATAGGATTTTGATCACAAAAACCTCTCTTGCAAATATGTTAAAACAAACAACTTCTCCAAGGTTTTGCTATATGTGTATAAGCATTGCACATGTGTATTAGTAATCTTTGTGAAGATATGTAAAATAAGTGTTAGGAAAACCTTAGTGGTTTGCAAGTAACTATTAACAAGGGGTCTATGTTGGTTTATTTTATCATGCTATACTAATTATTATTCATGAAACTTAAAGAGGAAAACAAAGATTTGATTGGCCCTCATATGACCACGATGTAAAACCTTAGTTCATTTTATCTTGAAGGATTTTAGATAGATTTTATCTTCTTTTGATTAAGTAGATTTTAAACAATTTTTTATCTTGCATCAAACCCTACTATAAGTATGAAATAGAAGATTAATATCTATATCTAAATTGGAATATGATGAAAGGATTCACTTAAAAATCAATTTGCCTTCAAAATATGCAATAATTTAAAATTCTGAAATTATAAAATCTCCATAAAATAGCAATTTTTGAAGAACACAAGCTTATACTGAGAGGGGGGGGTGAACAGTATAAGACCTCTTTTTACTTTTTCCTTTATACTTCAAAATAGTAAAGCAATATACCCAAAGCAATATCAAAGCAATGCACAATATCATCCACAAAGTGACACCAATTTTAACGTGGTTCACCCGAATGGTCAGGCTACGTCCACAAAACTTTTCTCTAAAAGTTATCTCAAAGTTCTTTGGGAATCCTTCCCAATTACAATGTTTATGAGCCTCGGCCCAAAGGAGATACCTTCCCCCAATCAAAATTTATGAGCCTCTACTCAAAGGAGATACCTTCCCCCAATCATAATTTATGAGCCTCTGCTCAAAGGAGATACCTTCCCCTCTGCTCTGGAAATGATCCCTCATAAGATCAACTGCCTCTACCTCTTTCAAGCACGTGGAACTCCTTTCCACCGAAGACCTCCTATCCTCAATGCTTAGCCTAAGAGACCTCTACCTTCTATGATCACGTCCACAGCATCTAAGCAACCTGTACCAAACATAGTCAATCGGTCTAGTACAAGTCTTCCTCTCGTCTCGTCGATCTGTCCAACTCTTGAACAAATCAATCCTCTGCATACAAGCCTTCTCAAAGACTTGCCAACTGTCCTCAATGTTCTTCTCATAGAACCAATGCACCTCTGTCCTCAAGTTCTCTAATAGAACTATCAAACTCAGCTCACAAGTCCTCTGCTAGGACCTGTCCAAATCTGCTCACAAGTCCCCACCGAAACTTGTCCAAAACTACTCACAAGTCCCCATCGAAACCTATCCAAAACTGCTCACAAGTCCCCACCGGAACCTGTCCAAAACTGCTCACAAGTCCCCACCGGAACCCGTCCAAAAACTCAGCAAGCTCACCAAGAAAAACTTTCTTAGTAGGAAATCACAAAGTGAATTGTTAGAGACCCAATGTGATTTGTCAAACTCATAGAAGCATAAAGAGAATTTTTAGAGACTCAATATGTTCTATACTCAAATCCCAATCTCAAAACTCAACTCAAATCAACTCAACTCAATCTCAATCTCAAATCTGAAAACTCAACTCAATATCTGAAATGGATAGGATAGAATGTTTTCTTTCAAGAACATGAAACCCCAACAATTTCCAACTATGCAAAGAATCACATAACAATGATACTCATGTTCTTTTCACCATCAATTAGGGTTTCAACAACAATGCTCATCAAACAAGGTTTAGTCAACCAACACCATTCAACTCAACATCAACCTTGAAGCATTCAACCAATCATCACAAGAAAAGGAAACAAGTAGAAATCCTTTTCCCTCCAAAGATATTTGAACAAAACAACCACCAACACAATATCACCAAATGCAAAGAATAACTTGCTCAAATCAACTCAATGGAGTAAGCCCAATATCATGAATCAAGTAAAGCAATAACTTGATCAAACAACCTCTATGGAAGCAACTCAACCATCAAACTCAAAACAACCAACCAAGGGTTCCACCAACTCAATGCAAGTAGCTAGACTCACAAATATAAACCCTAGTGCACAAAGCTTCCACTATCTCAAACCAGAAATTATGCATTCACCAAAAACTCTCCTTAAGGATAACAATGCATAAGTAGTCTTCAACAAACCAGAAAATAGGATTTACACCTAGCCAAAGGATACCTAGTAGAATACCTTTTCACTCCAACCTTATTTCAAAAAACATACACCAATCATACTCATAAGAAGAATGTGCCCATACCTTATTGGAGTAGAAGATAATTGAACCTTCAAGTTGTCACCACACACAACTCTCAAACTTCCAACCAAGTTAGGGTTAGAATAAAAAGAAATGAGCAATAATATAAACTTCCTTTATTACACCTTTTAGCTCCACTTCTTTAAACACAACCACCATAACATGCCAATAAATCAACAATCACAGACTCACACCTTATACCTCCATTTTTAATTTTAGCATAGCAAAGAATAATCTTAAAAATACATCCAAAGAAATATGCCCTTATTTCTCCTAAGATTTTATTCAATGCTAATCACAAAAGCCAAAACTCATAAAATTTAATCACACCTTATAAATCGTTGTCCAAGAAACTTCGAATTTCGTGGCATAAAGACGTTTTAATAAAAACGTGTGTTACTCTAGCAAAGCACCCCCATGAGACTCGAAACGGCAACCTCCGCCAATGCAGTGCCCAACAGTAGCCTTTGCTGCCACTAGCCCACGCGGGCTACGAAGTTCACAAGTGAACTTCCCTCCACTTCACCCTCGAAAAAACTCCCAAAGACTTTTCAACCGCACGTGCTTCTAAGTCTTCCTTCGATCGCAACGAATACAGAGCACAAACACCGCAAATTGCATTCGAGGAATTTTGAATTAATTAGCCTTCCAACCTTAGGAGTTGGAGAATAAATAGTCTCTTCGAAGACACCTTGACATCGGTGGAAATAAAGACCATTTCAAAATTAATCAAAAGTCTTTTCAAAAAGGGTTTAAAAACCCTTAAATAATTTTAATAAATTAAGAATAAAAAAAGGTTTAAACACCTTTAAGTATTTTTAATAAATTAAAAATAATTTCTCCCTTAATTAATTAAATAATTAATTAATTAAAACCTTGAAGGGTTTTAAATAATAATTAAATAAATAATAAAGAGAACCTCCATTGGTTTTAATAAAAACCATTTAACTTGGTTTCAATAAAAACCCTATCCAACTTGGTTTTAATAAAAACCGGTTTGGTTTTAATGAAAAACCCTTGCCAATGGAATCTCTTCGGATTCTCTTAAAAATATTCTCTTGGAATCTTCCACCTTTGAAGCCAACACATCCTCTTAACATTAATGCCATTTCCTTTTGACATCAATGACAACTCATAGACAAGAAGCTAGGATCTCAAACCCAAAATTGCCAACAATCTCCCCCTTTGTCATTGATGGCAAACCATGCTTCTCAACAACACATAAACTCAACATAAATAGCTCCCCCTGTCTTGAGGCTCTCCCCCTTACTCAAATATCTCCCCCTTTGTCATCAATGGCAAAGGGTCACCTTTGGGGCTTGGGACTAAGAATGAGCCTCTTAGCTTAGTCCCTCCCCCACCTCCTGATGAGGTGATTAATTCTTGGGTGGGAGTAAAACTCCCATTAGGCACTCGATCATCATCAGCGTCTATAACTTCCTTGTCGGGCCTTCTCTTGAACTCTTTGTCCATATTCCTATTCCCGTCACTGTTCTTGTTCTTGTTCTCATCCCTCGTTCTTGTCCATGCCTTGATCCTTGGACCCGATCATGCCACTGTTCCTGTTCCCGTATTCTGGAATTTTAGCTCTACACTGTCTTATTATGTGACCTTCATTGTTGCACTTGAAACACTTGACGATGTTGTTTCTCTGAGGTAAACCTGATCTTTGAATCCACCAGTTCTGACCAAACCTGTTCTGACCAAACCTATTCTGGCCAAACCTGTTTTGACCAAACCTGTTCTAACGAAACCTGTTCCTGTTATTTTCCTTGCAATAAATTTCCTTGTGCCCAAACTATTGACAAGAGTAGCAATACCCTTGAAAGTAACTAGCACTTCTGAAACTGTCATTTACCTCCTTCACTTGAGCCATGCAATGTGAAGCCATGTGACCAAACCTGTGACAAGCAAAACATCTACCTTGAAACTTTCCTTTAATTGACCTCTTAGGTTCTGAAAACTTCTTCTTCTCATTCTGAATTCTATTTTCTATTTCTGTGCATCTATCATTCAAGGACTCCTTTTCTAAAATACTTTCCTCATCAGAACTCTCTTCCTTTTGGAGTCTCTTACTAGACTCTCCAACTTGTTCCTTGTGTGGCTTAACAAAACCAAGGCCTGTTTTATCTCGTCTTTCTTTGACCTTTGATGAGTGACTTAACCTTTTTGGAGCTATCTTGAAACCTCGTAAAGCTTATCCTTGTACTCTTTAGTTTCCTCTTTCAAAGAAGCCATTTTCTGTTCTAACTCACTATACTCAAGAACCTTAGACTCTAACTCATCCTTGAGTTCTTGTGTCTTAGCCATAGAGAAGTCAAGACTTTCTATAAGATCATCTCTCTCCATACAACATTCATCTAACTTATCCTTGAGTCTAGCATTCTTCTTTCTTTCCTTTTTCAAAGCACTAAGAGCACTAATAAGTTCACCTTCAAGATCTACTTCACCTTCCTCTATATCTTCCTCTATTTGTTTGCTTTTTGAATCATCAAAGCCTTTTTCAGATTTCTTATCACTAGAGGTGCTACCCTTTTCAAAAACCATACATGCATCTTCCTTATAGTTTTCTGAAGCATCCTCATACATACTAGAAACCAAATCATTATTTGTGCAATCATCCTCAAGGTGACCAAAATTTCCACATCTAAGACATTTCATGATAATGAATCTATGTTTCGGTTCTTCCTCTTTTTCTCGATATGAACAACATCTCATTTTCATTATCACTTGAAGAACTTTCACTATCACTACTAGAACACTTACTTGCTTTGTCTAGGTAGAAACTATTCTTGTGCTTGTGAGAATACCTCTTTCCTTGATTGTTGTGCTCATCTTTGTTTTTCCTATGATGCTTGTGCTTTTCGTAATCCTTGCTCTTAGAATCCTCGTTTATCTTCATCACTTTCATTCTTGGGAACAAGACAATCAGTGAGCATAATGACCAAACTTTCCACAATTGAAACATCTTATATTTTTCATACTTTTGTGCTTTCTAGAGAACTTGCCTTTCTTGTTGTAATATGCCTCTTCATCACTAGAAGACTCATCACTATCTTGAAGTCGTTTACCCTTGGAATTCTTGGTAGCCTTGAAAGCTGCCTCTTTCTTGACATCAACCTTCACTTGAGTTCTCAACTCAAATGCTGCAAGTATACTATGGAGCTCATCCCTTTTCAACTTATCCAAATATTTAGCTTCCTCAATAGCAAAAATATTTTCACTAAATCTATTAGGAAGAGATCTTAAAATCTTATCACAAACATCATTTTCAGCAAGCTCAAGACCTAAGTCTTTCATGGAGTTAACAACCTCATCCATACGAAGCATGTAGTCACTAATATTTTCATCATCATTCATCTTGAGTTGTTCAAACATACCTTTGAAGTGTCTCAACTTGGCCTTTCTAACATTTGTATCACCTGTATGAACCACCTTCAACTGTTTCCACATTTCACTAGCTATCTTGTAGTGAATCACTTTGGTGAGATCTGCTTTCTGTAAGCCTTTCAGGATTGCATTCATTGCTTTTGAATTGCTGTGATGTAGGAGCCTTTCTTCTTTAGTATTAGGACCATGTTCAGGAATAGTGTACTCATCTTCAATCACTTCCCAAACCTCATTCCCAAGTGCCATTAGATGAACCTTCATCCTTGCACTCCAAAGACCAAAATCTGACCCATCAAGAATAGGTGTTGCATTGCCACTTGAATAATCCATTGTGTTCTTTACTAGCTTTTCCTTCAAGCTATTAAACTTTTCGAAGGCACCTACTCTGATACCAATTGAAGAACACAAGCTTATACTGAGAGGGGGGGGTGAACAGTATAAGACCTCTTTTTACTTTTTCCTTTATACTTCAAAATAGTAAAGCAATATACCCAAAGCAATATCAAAGCAATGCACAATATCATCCACAAAGTGACACCAATTTTAACGTGGTTCACCCAGAATGGATGGGCTACATCCACAAAACTTTTCTCTAAAAATTTTCTCAAATTTCTTTGGGAATCCTTCCCAATTACAATGTTTATGAGCCTCGGCCCAAAGGAGATACCTTCCCCCAATCAAAATTTATGAGCCTTTGCTCAAAGGAGATACCTTCACCCAATAAAAATTTATGAACCTCTGCTCAAAGGAGATACCTTCCCCTCTACTCTGGAAATGATCCCTCAGAATATCAACTGCCTCTACCTCTTGCCAGCACGTGGAACTCCATTCCACCTAAGACCTCTTGTCCTCAATGCTTAGCCTAAGAGACCTTTGCCTTTTATGATCACGTCCACAGCAGCTCAGCAACCTGTACCAAACATAGTCAGTCGGTCTAGTACAAGTCCTCTTTTTGTTAGATTTGTCCAAATCTTAAACAAATCAATCCTCTACATACAAGCCTTCTCAAAGACTTGCCAACTATCCTCAGGTTCTTCTCATAGAACCAATGCACCTCTGTCCTCAAGTTCTTTGATAGAACTATCAAACTCAACTCACAAGTCCTCTGCTAGGACCTATCCAAATCTGCTCACAAGTCCCCATCGAAACCTGTCCAAAACTGCTCACAAGTCCCCATCGAAACCTGTCCAAAACTGCTCACAATTCTTGTTAGGACACCGCTCGGAGGAACCAATATAATGCAATAAATAAGATAAATGAATCGTTGTTTTATAAGAATCGCTTTTGGAAATATTGAGTTTAACCTGCAATATTGATATATATATAAATGAATGTATTTGATTTGATGTTCTAAAATGAATATGGTGATGTACATAAATATGAAGGATGGGGTGCAATTGGAAAGATGCACCCCTAATAAATATATAATTATAATATGTTAGGAGGGTCCTAACATGCCACCCTCCTTAAAAGAGCTTTGTCCTCAAAGCTCAAAGTAAGGAGCTTCGTTGCTTGTTTTCCAAGTTGAATTTGCGCAATTTCTTGTACTATCTTGATGTCACTCTTTCGAAGGCAAGGATATCGTGAAGGTCGGAGTGTTAGTGGGGGATTTCCAAGAAAAATAGTAAAATTTTCCTTAGGAGAATTGTGATGACGGTAGGCTTTCACTTTAGCCGATTCTTCCTATGTAGAATGAAGGGAAAATAAAGGTGCACTCACTATTTGGCCTCCTTTCTCAATCAGGCTACCTATACGATGAGAACTCACTATTGGTGATGAAATTGTGTGTAGTTCATTAAGAGTGTATGTCTCGCCTTCATTATTTACTGCATGGATGTCTACCTCATCGTTTCGTGGTGCATCGAGCACTTCTGGAAAATCGACCTCATTTCCTTCATTTTTATGGTCAGGTGTTTTGGTCATGTCATGCACATCTTCCTCGCCTTCTTCATTGATGTGAGTAGGTGCACTGGTTGCTTCGGACACAACTACCTCATCTGCTTGCTCTATGGAGAGACAGGGATCAACTTTATGCAATAAATACAATGTTTGTGTAGCACAACAATGAAGGGGCCCAAATTGCTCATCACAAGTATAGCAGAGGTCTTTCGCTCGTCGCTCCTCCATTTCTTGTAGGCTAAGGTACTTAACTGACAAGGGTTTGTGTTTTGGAATAGTGTGCATGAATGTCGATTTATCAATAGGTTTCTCTCCATGTTGACGTTGAACATTGAATGTATCGTCGGCTAACAAGGCTAATCCAATGGCTTCCTGTAGGGTGTGAGGAGTGTACATCATGATCTTCACTCTAATTTCTTCTTTAAATCCATTGATGAACCCACTTATGAGGACTGATTCATCCAACCTTGTGATGCGATTGGCGATATCTTGGAATTGAATTTTATATACATGCACTTATGTGATTTGATGTAGGTGGGCGAGATTAAGTAGCAAAAGTAGGTTGGGGTCATGATATATTCTTCCATCGGCCATTTGCATAATTGAGATTTTTGTGAGTTCAAGGTGTTCTTGTTTGGGAATTTTTTATTTCTACCAAGATTTTTCACACAAAAAATTGGTTCTTGTCAACAATTTGCAAATTTTGTTATTTCTTGTCACTTTTTTGTTATGCAAAAATTGTTTTGTTGCCAACAGGGTTGAGCGACGGCAACAAAATGGGTAAAGCAGAGAGGTGGGCAAAG
This sequence comes from Wollemia nobilis, assembly GCA_028583015.1. NCBI lineage: Eukaryota > Viridiplantae > Streptophyta > Pinopsida > Araucariales > Araucariaceae > Wollemia > Wollemia nobilis. The sequence goes on from JAQPPZ010001965.1 coordinate 67,248, forward strand.
CGGAGCACAAGCTGGTGGTAGACGAGCGGAGAATGGTTAGAAGTTGCAGAGTGGGAGCGGAGTTGAAGTCAAGTCAAATGGTCACAGGCATGGTCTACGAGGCTCCAAGTGCCCACAGTCGGGCTGCTCGCATGTGGGCTTGTATGCTTAGCTCGCTAGGCACTTAATTCTAGGCACGTTGGTTAATAAAAATCTCGCGTCCTAGCTTGCACTCGATGATATGGGATATAGCTTTTAAAAGCTTTTCCCTTCGTTGTTGTCTCCGACATCGGAGACTTATTTTTCGACGTCGAAAATTTTTTTATTTATTTTTTTATTTTTATTTTTTAAAACCTTATAAGATGTGTAATTTTTTATTTTTTTCGTCGAAAATACTCTGTCGTCGCAACGCGACTATCACGCACACTTTTCCTTCATATGAACACAAATTTTCGTCAATTTTTGCTCAGGTTCGAAGGATGAACGCAGATGAGCGCAAAATGCTGCCACTGCACTCTGTTGATGCTGACCTTCAAATGTTTCCAAGTTTTTGCCTATGAACGCCGAACACTGCTGCTGCACTCTGTTGATGCTAACAATTATGCCAAAACTGTGCAAGGATAGTCGAGTTATTATTTTTTTAATTTCTTTAATGTCAAACGCCTGATTTGAATTCTATTGTCGGACGTTGATTTTGGATGTCGAAATTTCTCCTACCTTATGTTTTAACCTTAATATTTAATTTTTTATCGCCTGATAATAATTTTTCTCGTCGTCTTCTTAATTTGGTCGCCTGAAAACATCACAGTGCTCGTAGAAGGCAAATTTTTCGCTAGTTTTTGTGATGTAGATGAATTTTAATCGTTTCTTTTATCGGAATAATATATATATATATTGTGTCCTGCCCTATATGGACATGTTTCTTGCACGTCAGAATTTTCTTTTCACTGGAAGTTACAGGGTGTCTCCCTGACTCTTTGCTATGGATTCGTTCAAACGCAGAGGGCAAGTTTTATTGTGATTTGTTCCAGAACATGATGATGATATGACTATAGCTGTGTGGACGATAGAAAGGCTGCTCATTTGCTAAGGAAAATCATCAGACTCGAAGCTTGTTTCTTTAGTTAAGGACAAGTGAATTTTCTTATCTATAGTGCCATGAAATAGACCTGTATTCTTTTATGAAGATAGTAACAAGCAAGGTGAAGACAGAAGTTGTGGCAAAAAAAAAAAATTGGATTCAATGGCTCTGATCCAAATGTTAGGACATCGCTCAGAGGAACCAATATAATGCAATAAATAAGATAAATGAATCGTTGTTTTATAAGAATCGCTTTTGGAAATATTGAGTTTAACCTGCAATAATGATATATATAAAAATGAATGTATTTGATTTGATGTTCTAAAATGAATATGGTGATGTGCATAAATATGAAGGATGGGGTGCAATTGGAAATATGCACCCCTAATAAATATATAATTATAATATGTTAGGAGGGTCCTAACAAGTCTCCATCGAAACCTATCCAAAACTGCTCACAAGTCCCCACTGAAACCTGTCCAAAAACTGCTCACAAGTCCCCATCGAAACCTGTCCAAAAACTGCTCACAAGTCCCCACTAGAACCTATCCAAAAACTCAACAAGCTCACCAAGAAAAAATTTCTTAGTAGAAAATCACAAAGTGCATTGTTAGAGACCCAATGTGATTTTTCAAACTCATAGAAGCATAAAGAAAATTTTTAGAGACTCAATATGTTTTATACTCAAATCCCAATCTCAAAACTCAACTCAAATCAACTCAGCTCAATCTCAATTTTAAATCTGAAAACTCAACTCAATATCTGAAATGGATAGGATAGAATGTTTTCTTTCAAGAACATGAAACCCCAACAATTGCCAACTATGCAAAGAATCACATAACAATGATACTCATGTTCTTTTCACCATTAATTAGGGTTTCAACAACAATGCTCATCAAACAAGGTTTAGTCAACCAACACCATTCAACTCAACATCAACCTTGAAGCATTCAACCAATCATCACAAGAAAAGGAAACAAGTAGAAATCCTTTTCCCTCCAAAGATATTTGAACAGAATAGCCACCAACAAAATATCACCAAATGCAAAGAATAACTTGCTCAAATCAACTCAATGGAGTAAGCCCAATATCATGAATCAAGTAAAGCAATAACTTGATCAAAAAACCTCTATGGAAGCAACTCAACCATCAAACTCAAAACAGCCAACCAAGGGTTCCACCAACTCAATGCAAGTAGCTAGACTCACAAATATAAACCCTAGTGCACAAATCTTATTGGAGTAGAAGATAATTGAACCTTCAAGCTGTCACCACACAACTCTCAAACTTCCAACCAAGTTAGGGTGAGAATAAAAAGAAATGAGCAATAATATAAACTTCCTTTATTACACCTTTTAGCTCCACTTCTTTAAACACAACCACCATAACATGCCAATAAATCAACAATCACAAAATCACACCTTATACCTCCATTTTTAATTTTAGCATAGCAAAGAATAATCTTAAAAATACATCCAAAGAAATATGCCCTTATTTCTCCTAATATTTTATTCAATGCTAATCACAAAAGCCAAAACTCATAAAATTTAATCACACCTTATAAATCGCTGTCCAAGAAACTCCGAATTTTGTGGCATAAAGACATTTTAATAAAAACGTGTGTTACTCTAGCAAAGCACCCCCGCGAGACTCGAAACGGCAACCTCCGCCAATGCAGCGCCCAATAGTAGCCTTCACTGCCACTAGCCCACGCGGGCTATGAAGTTCACAAGTGAACTTCCCTCCACTTCACCCTCAAAAAAACTCTCGAAGACTTTTCAACCGCACATGCTTCTAAGTCTTTCTTCGATCGCAGCAAATACAGAGCACAAACACTGCATATTGCATTCGAGGAATTTTGAATTAATTAGCCTTCCAACCTTAGGAGTTGGAGAATAAATAGTCTCTTCGAAGACACCTTGACGTCGACGAAAATAAAGACCATTTCGAAATTAATCAAAAGTCTTTTCAAAAAGGGTTTAAAAACCCTTAAATAATTTTAATAAATTAAGAATAAAAAAAGGTTTAAAAACCTTTAAGTATTTTTAATAAATTAAAAATAATTAATTAAATAATTAATTAATTAAAACTTTGAAGGTTTTTAAATAATAATTAAATAAATAATAAAGAGAACCTCCATTGGTTTTACTAAAAACCGGGTTGGTTTTAATGAAAAACCCTTGCCAATGGAATTTCTCCGGATTCTCTTAAAAATATTCTCTTGGAATCTTCCACCTTTGAAGCCAACACATCCTCTTAACATTAATGCCATTTCCTTTTGACATCAATGACAACTCATAGACAAGAAGCTAGGATCTCGAACCCAAAATTGCCAACAATCTCCACCTTTGTCATTGATGGCAAACCATGCTTCTCAACAACACAGAAACTCAACATAAATAGCTCCCCCTGTCTTGAGGCTCTCCCCCTTTGTCATCAATGGCAAATGGTCACCTTTGGGGCTCGGGACTAAGAATGAGCCTCTTAGCTTAGTGCCTCCCCCACCTCCTGATGAGGTTATTAATTCTTGGGTGGGAGTAAAACTCCCATTAGGCACTGATAATCATCAGCGTCTATAACTTCCTTGTCGGGCATTCTCTTGAACTCTTTGTCCATATTTCTGTTCATTTCACTGTTCTTGTTCTTGTTCTCATCCCTGTTCTTGTCCATGCCTTGATCCTTGGACCTGATCATGCCACTGTTCCTGTTCCTATATACTGGAATTTCAGCTCTACACTATCTGATTATGTGACCTTCATTGTTGCACTTGAAACACTTGACGATGTTGTTTCTCTGAGGTAAACCTGATCTTTGAATCCACTAGTTCTGACCAAACCTGTTCTGACCAAACCTATTCTTGTTATTTGCCTTGCAATAAACTGCCTTGTGCCCAAACTATTGACAAGAGTAGCAATACCCTTGAAAGTAACTAGCACTTCTAAAACTGTCATTTACCTCCTTCACTTGAGCCATGCAATGTGAAGCCATGTGACCAAACCTATGACAAGCAAAACATCTGCCTTGAAACTTTCCTTTAATTGACCTCTTAGGTTCTAAAAACTTCTTCTTCTCATTCTGAATTCTATTTTTTGTTTCTGTGCATCTATCATTCAAGGACTCCTTTTCTAAAATACTTTCCTCATCAGAACTCTCTTCCTTTTGGAGTCTCTTACTAGACTCTCCAACTTGTTCCTTGTGTGGCTTAACAAAACCAAGGCCTGTTTTATCTGTTGTCTTTCTTTGACCTTTGATGAGTGACTTAACCTTTTTGGAGCTATCTTGAAACCTGTAAATATTATCCTTGTACTCTTTAGTTTCCTCTTTCAAAGAAGCCATTTTCTGTTCTAACTCACTATACTCAAGAACCTTAGACTCTAACTCATCATTGAGTTCTTGTGTCTTAGCCATAGAGAAGTCAAGACTTTCTATAAGATCATCTCTCTCCATACAACATTCATCTAACTTATCCTTGAGTCTAGCATTCTTCTTTCTTTCCCTTTTCAAAGCACTAAGAGCACTAATAAGTTCACCTTCAAGATCTACTTCACCTTCCTCTATATCTTCCTCTATTTTTTTGCTTTTTGAATCATCAAAGCCTTTTTCAGATTTCTTATCACTAGAGGTGCTACCCTTTTCAAAAACCATACATGCATCTTCCTTATAGTTTTCTGAAGCATCCTCATACATACTAGAAACCAAATCATTATTTATGCAATCATCCTCAAGGTGACCAAAATTTCCACATCTAAGACATTTCATGATAATGAATCTATGTTTCGGTTCTTCCTCTTTTTCTGATATGAACAACATCTCATTTTTATTATCACTTGAAGAACTTTCACTATCACTACTAGAACACTTTATTGCTTTGTCTAGGTAGAAACTCTTATTGTGCTTGTGAGAATACCTCTTTCCTTGATTGTTGTGCTCATCTTTGTTTTTCCTATGATGCTTGTGCTTTTCAGAATCCTTGCTCCTAGAATCATGTTTATATTCATCACTTTCATTCTTGGGAACAGTACAATCAGTAGCATAATGACCAAACTTTCCACAATTGAAACATCTTATATTTTTCATACTTTTGTGCTTTTTAGAGAACTTGCCTTTCTTGTTGTAATATGCCTCTTCATCATTAGAAGACTCATCACTATCTTGAAGTTGTTTACACTTGGAATTCTTGGTAGCCTTGAAAGCTGCCTCTTTCTTGACATCAACCTTCACTTGAGTTCTCAACTCAAATGCTGCAAGTATACTATGGAGCTCATCCTTTTTCAACTTATCCAAATATTTAGCTTCCTTAATAGCAAAAATCTTTTCACTAAATCTATTAGGAAGAGATCTTAAAATCTTATCACAAACATCATTTTCAGCAAGCTCAAGACCTAAGTCTTTCATGGAGTTAACAACCTCATCCATATGAAGCATGTAGTCACTAATATTTTCATCATCATTCATCTTGAGTTGTTCAAACATACCTTTGAAGTGTCTCAACTTGGCCTTTCCGACATTTGTATCACCTGTATGAACCACCTTCAACTGTTTCCACATTTCACTAGTTGTCTTGCGGTGAATCACTTTGGTGAGATCTACTTTCTGTAAGCCTTTTAGGATTGCATTCATTGCTTTTGAATTGCTGTGATGTAGGAGACTTTCTTCTTTAGGATTAGGACCATGTTCAGAAATAGTGTACTCATCTTCAATCACTTCCCAAACCTCATTCCCAAGTGCCATTAGATGAACCTTCATCCTTGCACTCCAAAGACCAAAATCTGACCCATCAAGAATAGGTGTTGCATTGCCACTTGAATAATCCATTGTGTTCTTTACTAGCTTTTCCTTCAAGCTGTTAAACTTTTTGAAGGCACCCGCTTTGATACCAATTAAAGAACACAAGCTTATACTAAGAGGGGGGTGAACAGTATAAGACCTCTTTTTACTTTTTCCTTTATACTTCAAAACAGTAAAGCAATATACCTAAAGCAATATCAAAGCAATGCACAATATCATCCACAAAGTAACACCAATTTTAACGTGGTTCACCCATAATGGCTGGGCTACGTCCACAAAACTTTTTTCTAAAATTTATCTCAAAGTTCTTTGGTAATCCTTCCCAATTACAATTTTTATGAGCCTCGGCCCAAAGGAGATACCTTCCCCCAATCAAAATTTATGAGCCTCTACTCAAAGGAGATACCTTTCCCCAATCAAAATTTATGAGCCTCTACTCAAAGGAGATACCTTCCCCTCTGCTCTAGAAATGATCCCTTAGAAGATCAACTGCATCTACCTCTTGTTAGCACGTGGAACTCCTTTCCATCGAAGACCTCCTATCCTCAATGCTTAGCCTAAGAGACCTCTGCCTTCTATGATCACATCCACAGCAGCTCAGCAACCTGTACCAAACACAGTCAGTTGGTCTAGTACAAGTCTTTCTCTATCTGTCATATCTGTCCAACTCTTGAACAAATCAATCCTCTACATACAAGCCTTCTCAAAGACTTGCCAACTGTCCTCAGGTTCTTCTCATAGAACCAATGCACCTCTGTCCTCAAGTTCTCTGATAGAACTATTAAACTTAGCTCACAAGTCCTTTGCTAGGACCTGTCCAAATATTCTCACAATTCCCCATCGAAACCTGTCCAAAATTTCTCACAAGTACCCACCGAAACCTGTCCAAAACTACTCACAAGTCCCCATCGAAACCTATCCAAAAACTACTCACAAGTCCCCACCGGAATCTGTCCAAAAACTTAGCAAGCTCACCAAGAAAAACTTTCTTAGTAGGAAATCACAAAGTGAATTGTTAGAGACCTAATGTTATTTGTCAAACTCATAGAAGCATAAAGAGAATTGTTAGAGACTCAATATGTTCTATACTCAAATCCCAATCTCAAAACTCAACTCAAATCAACTCAGCTCAATATCAATCTCAAATCTGAAAACTCAACTCAATATCTAAAATGGATAGGATAGGATGTTTTCTTTCATGAACATGAAACCCCAACAATTGCCAACTATGCAAAGAATCACATAACAATGATACTCAAGTTATTTTCACCATTAATTAGGGTTTCAACAACAATGCTCATCAAATAAGGTTTAGTCAACCAACACCATTCAACTCAACATCAACCTTGAAGCATTCAACCAATCATCACAAGAAAAGGAAACAAGTAGAAATCCTTTTCCCTGATGTGTAAGGTGCAACCATAGTATTGTCATTGTTTTCAACACAGTCAGGGTGATCAGTTGATGCAATGGACAGGATTTCATTGATGAGCAAGGTGCAACCAAAGTGCAATGAATAGGAGATTGATGAGCAAGATGTAGCCAAAGTATTGTCATTGTTGTCAACACAGATAGAGGATCGGTTGATGCAATAGACACAGTCATTAGATCGGTTGATGCAGTGGACAAGAAGTTTAGAAGCTCTCAGATGCAGTGGACAGGAGTTCAGAGGTCTTTCAGAGTATTTACAATGATTCTCCAAGAAGAAATAAGTGGCCCAGATTCAAAAAATCAAAGAAAAAGACAAGTAAGAAAATTGTCATGATATCGCAACATGTTTTTTGTCACAATTTCACAACATAACGGAGAAGAGAGAAGGCGTAGTCAAAAATGTCGCGATATCGCGACATAACGAATTAGAGAGAAGGCACCGTTAAAATTGTCACAATTTCACGACATATCGAAGGAGAGAGAAAAAGCTGGAGAAACTGTCACGATTTCGTGACATGCTGGAAGAAAAGAGGCCAAGTGGAAAAATTGTCACGATTTCATGACATGCTAGAAGAAAAGAAGCCAAGTAGAGAAACTATCGCGATTTTGTGACATGCTGGAAGAAAAGAGGCCAAGTGGAAAAACTGTCGCGATTTCGTGACATGCTGGTAGAAAAGAGGCCAAGTGGAAAAACTTTCACGATTTCGTGACATGCTGGAAGAAAAGAGGCCAAGTGGAAAAACTGTCGTGATTTTGCGACATGCTGGAAGAAAAGAGGCCAAGTGGGAAAACTGTCGCGATTTTGCAACATGCTGGAAGAAAAGAAGCCAAGTAGAAAAACTGTCACGATTTCGCGACATGTTCGAAGAAGAAGCACTTGCAAGGAAGACTGTCGCGATTTCGTGACATGCTTAGAAAGTGCAAAGAAGACTGTCATGATTTCGCGACATGCTTAGAAAATGCAAAGAAGACTGTCGTGATTTTGCGACATGCTTAGAAAGTGCAAAGAAGACTGTCGCAATTTCGTGACATGTTTAGAAAAGTGCAAGGAAGACTGTCGTGATTTTGCGACATGTTCGGAATGAAGGTGCAAGCAAAGAAAAATGTCACGATTTCTCGACAAGTTCGGAGAAGAAGCGCTAAGGAGAAAAGATGTCACGATTTCGTGACAAAGTTGCAAGAAGAAGCGCAAAGGAGAAAAAGCATCATGATTTCGCGACAACAGTAGAGAGAAAGGCTCCAAAGGATGAAGTGTCGTGATTTCACGACAAAAGCAAAATGAAAGAGCAAGGAAGCAAATGCGTCGCGATTTCACGACATGTCTCGTTTTCACTGGCAAGAGACAAAAAAGAGCTCGAGGCAGCGAATGCGTCACGATTTTGCAACATGTCCCATTTTCACGAGCAAGAGACAGAAAAGAGCTCGAGGCAGCGAATGCATCACGATTTCATGACATGTCCTATTTTTTCGGGCAAGAGACAGAAAAGAGCTCGAGGCAGTGAATGTGTCGCAATTTCGTGACATGTCCCGTTTTCACGGGCAAGAGACAGAAAAGAGCTAGGGCAACGAATGTATCACGATTTAACGACATGTTCTATTTTTGCAGTTGCATGCTAAGATAAGGACAAGGAGGCAGAGAATGTCACGATATAGCGACATGTCTTGTTTTTGTGATCAACTGTCAAAAAAAATTCAAAGCGGTAGAAATGTCGTGATATCGCAACATGTCATAGTTGCACAGGTAAAATTCGAGAAGAATACACAATGACAGTTGCAGGGGGAAGTTGCAAAAGAAAATCATGCAACCAAATATGTAAGAGTTAACTAGAGTTAGCACTGCAGTAATAGGTGCAGTTACAGAATAAGTTAATGCAGCAAAAACAAGAACTATTATAGGTGGAGTTACAATAAGATCAAGTAGCTATAATAATAAATGTGAAAAATAATACGATGGTTACAAAAAAGCTACAAAGTTATAGGTAGACAAGATTTGAAGTCAACAGATAAAAAATATTATTATAATATAAGAGCAATAGTGGGTGCAAATTTCAAAGTGACAGGCAGACAGAACTACAGTGGCAAACAGAATCCTGATCAAAGAGAAATACATTAACAGGTTGCGTGTGTCAAAAATGGCAGTTGCGTGCAAAAGTGAAAAGGTGGCTCAGAATTCAAAAGAGAGAAGATAAGAATGATAGAGCGTCGAAATGTGCAGAGAAGGCTGTAAGAATGAGCAGAGAAGACTGTCAGAGCGCATTAGAAAGAAAGCGGTTGAAAGACAGAGCGCGTTAGAGAGAGTATGGCAGATTGAACGCAGCTGAGATAGCATGGCAAAAAGGAGGGAAAAAGAAGAGCCATTTAAAAAGGAGCCATTTTGAAAGATCCGTTAGAGTGAGCCAGTATAAATAACTAAAAAAGCGTAGTAAGTAAAGTTACTATGACCTCGTTTACTCTTAAAAAATTAAAAAGAGAGGTTGAGTAAGAGTGATGTAAGAAGCACAAAAAGAATGTTGTAGCAAGCATAGAAAGAGAGCTATAAGAAGCACAAAAAGAGTGATGTAAGAAGCACAGAAAGAGGGCTATGAGAAAGTCGTAAGAGTGCGGTAGGCAAAACCGTAAAAGAGCTGAAAAACCTTGTTTAGTTTATGCAAATTAAAAGAGAGGTTTTTGTAAGCAATAGAACATATTGAGTCTCTAACAATTCTCCTTATGCTTCTATGTGATTGATTAGAATAGAACATATTGAGTCTCTAACAATTCTCCTTATGCTTCTATGTGATTGATTAGAAGAGAACATATTGAGTCTCTAACAATTCTCCTTATGCTTCTATGAGATTAATTTGAGCGAGCAATAGACCAGTAAGGGTCTTGTAAAAGAGAAGGCATTTTTATGTCAATCTAAGATTCAACATAGAAATCCAAGTTGGTGCTTGGAATCAAGGGTTGGTGCTCCTTCCAATGGGTGCTGGTAAATTGTTTATAAAGTTGAAGCTTTGCAAAGGCTGGATTTGGATTGTAGTCCAAACAGTCATTTTTTTAAGAGTAGCCAAATCAGTGAACCTCGTTACATCTTGTGTTGTGTGATGCTATCTTGTTATACTTGTTGTATCTATTTCAAGCTTACATTATTTTAGCATTTGCTTCAGATATAAGAGTTGCACATTTAAGTTTTAAATAGCTACACTGATTCACCCCCCCTCTCAGTGCCATTGTAAGACTAGCAATTGGTATCATAGCCAAGTTCCCAGTTTAGGCTAAATCAATCAGGGTTGATCTTGGATTAGTATACATTGGATAAGAAGAATAGATCATCCTCCAATAAGGCATCTCAGTCAGTTTTAGTTCCTACAAAAGAGAAAATTGCACTAGAGAAGGTAGAAGAAGTGAACTCTAAAGTATGCAATGAAAACCTAGAGATTGAAGTAGATCTAGAAGGTGAGTTGATCGCCGCACTTGAAGAGTTGAGTATACAAAAGAAAAAGAACAACAGACTGTCCAAAAAGTTGGAAGAATATGGGGATGAGATTGAAAATCTCTGTTTACAAATTCAAGAGGCCAAGAAAGCAGAAGAAGCCTTGAAGACACAACTGAATGATAAAGTCAATGTATATAGCAAACGTGAAGAAGAATCTAACAAACTATTAGTAATCTGAAGCTGCAAGTAGATGTGTCCAAAAGGGTTGAGGAAATCCTCAGGTCTCAGATCAATGAGAAAAAGACTATTTGCTACCAACAAGAAGAAGAGATTGTTTCATTGAAGAAACAACTAGAAGAGGCCAATACAAATCTCAAATTTGAGAATAGCACAGAGTTAGAAAAAATGATAAGCCAACAAAGAAGCTCCACAGTTAAGTTTGGTCTTGGATATGAAGCTGAACAACTGTCATCTTCCAAATGTACAAAAAAAGAAAAGTTCACAGTTGAAGAATCGAAGGGAGAAAAATCTGAAGTTGAACAACTTTCATCTTCCAAAAATGCAGAAAAGAAGAAGTCCACTGCTGAAGGATCGAAGCCAAAAAAGTCTGAAGCTGAATCTTCAAAAGGAAGAAAACATCAATGGAGATATACAGCAAAACAGCCTCAACAAAATATATTTAATCATGCAAAAGAAAACAATAAGGCCTGGCACAAAAGGAGTACTGACAATGATGGATTCATCAAAGTCACACATCAAAGAAGAAGAAGATCGATGGCACCTACTACAACATGGGAAAGATCATTACCCAGGTACAATCATTCCTTTTATGGTTATTGTTTTAAATGCAATGCTTATGGTCATAAAATTTTAGATTGCAATTATAAAGTAGGACAAAGGAATTTTACTAGTAGAAATGTCTTTTCACCCTTGATAGATTTTGCAGTAGAATGTTATAACTGTCATAACTTTGGACACATTGCAAGAAATTGTCATAGTACATGTGCAAAAAATAAATATCAGGGAAGAAATTATGTGCATCAAAGAAAGAAAAGAATCAGCCATCAAGGATGTACAAGAGACAACCACCCAATAGAAATGTTCAAGTTCATGAAAAGGTTCAAAACATGGATGCAGTTGAAAAACTCAAACCCAAGTTCAAAAAATCTTGGAGAAAGAAAGAAGAAAGGAAATCGTGTCTCCTTGGACAGAAGGAGATTACTTTTGTATTGCACTAAGCAGCTCCAGGTAGCACATCCTTAGGGGGAGCAATGTTAAAGTTTATATTAATGCTCCTATGTATCTGTGTAATTTTTTGAGGATGAAAGGAAAGTAGTCGAGGAGTTGTCGTATAGTTGTCAAAATGTGTTCCAGTTCTTGAAGATGTTTGTGGAGATAGTATCAAACTGATGTGCCTCAGCAGAACAACATGGTGAATAGCTAGGTTTTTGTTATAGCAGCTGACAGGTGTTATCTGGGATAGAACATGCAGCACAGGTTGACGTATCATGGAAGCATAAGCTGGCAGGAGTTGGTTTTGAAGCCTGTATCTTTCCCAACCTACAAATAAAATAGAATCTGTGTTCTGAGTGGGAAGGCATGTGTTTCTTAATCAAAAATTCAACACATCGTTTGGTATAAGAGAGCTTTAATTTTCTCTAAAGAAGTAGTCGTTATCAAAGAGATGCCAGAGTCAAAGCAAATAGTGGCATTAGCACCCAGTTGGTCAAGTTTGCAAAGGGGCACTTGCAAGGCAGAGACATTGAGAGAATAGCATCCAGGTGGTGAAGCACCAAGGAGGACAAGATGCCTATGCATATAAGAAAATCTTGCGTTATTTGAGGAATGCAAGATATTGCCTGAGGAAGCAATATATCGAGAGTTTTTTACTATGCACAGATTGAGGTTCCAACGCTAGAGGTAACGGTCCAAAAGTATGAGTTTGAGCAAGGTGTAAAAGGATATATTGTTTATATGCTTTATATTTGTTTGGTAGTTGACTTCTAAGGATTGGAGTCATAAGGCATTTTATGGAATAAATATTTGTGTGATTACTTTTTGATCTAACCCTAACTTGGTGGCAAAGTTGAGGGTGTTGTTGGTAACAAGTTGAAGAACTATTCTCTTCTTCCCCAAACAAAGAGGAAGCTTTTTGCACTAGGGTTTATGTTAGTGAGTCTTGCTACTTGCATTGAGATGGTGAAACCCTTAGTTGGTTGTTTTGAGATTGATGGTTGAGTTGCTTTCATAGAGGTTGTATTGATCAAGTTAAATGCTTTACTTGATACATGTTTGGGCTTACTTCATTGCGATTGATTTGAGAAAGTTATTCGTTGCATTGGTGATTTATGTTGGTGGTTGTTTTGTTCAAATACCTTTGGAAATAAAAGGATGTCTACTAGTTTCCTTTTCATGTAGTGATTGGTTGAATGCTTCAAGTGTAATCTTGAGTTGAATGATGTTGGTTAAACCTTGTCTATAAGCATTGTTGTTAAAGCCCTAGTTGGTTGAGAAAAGATAGTGGTTTGTGGAAGTGCCATGAAGGTTGGTGATTAAAAATGGAGAGTTGTCACCATTGATAGTTGTGCTATATGTCATTGTTGTGTTGTTAATGAGTCTCACTGCCACTGCTCGAACTTACGATTAAAATAATTCAGATGCTTTAGTTGAGCAGAAAGAATTTTTGCCCTAGCTGCACATATGTGTTTCGATAAAAGCAACGTGTGTTTGTTCTACACATTGGTTTGAAAGATCTTTCATGACGCCTTGGTGATAATGTTTAATTCATAGATAGCCTTGTTGTTAACTATTGAATAAAATGCCAATCCGAGATTACGAAGTATGAGGTTGAGTAATGTGCACTATGGTTGGACATGAAGTGTTTGACAAAATGTCTTCTCCTGATCTGCATAGTGGAAAGCAAGGTGTGACCAGCAGTAACTGTAGAAAGCATAGATCAGGTTGTAAATATAACAAGGGATTTGGTTGTGCTGAGATATAGTGTTTGGTGCTTGCACAAAGTTAACAGTGGATTTGCAGTGTCAGTACTGTGTTGGACAAAAGTTGGTACAAGTAAGGTCTGTTTCTAGAAATAAATCTAAGCAATCCAAAAAGAGCTGAGATTTTGTTGAGCGGATTTGAGGCAAGTCTTTGAGAAGGCCTGTGGATTGATTTTTAACAAATAGATAGAATTGGGCAGGATGTGTAGATGACAAAAAGTACCAGAGGAGGTGCATACTATCTTAGAGACAAGGTAGCCTGCTAGATTCTCACTGTAGAAAGAGAAAAATAGCTATCATTGGGTTCAAGCTTGTTGAGAATATCCAAGATGCATTTGTAGAAGCTGCTAGCATTACTGAACAAAAGTTGGCTATATACAAACACTATTTGCCTTCACTAACAGTGGACAAGTTTGAGATTACAGAGCAACAGAGGATTGATGCTCAGAAGATAGCGTGAACTGAAGAGGTCACATATTCCCAAGAATAGTCTAAGAATTGACTAGCTATCGGGATCAAATTCTCAGGGGGACTATTTATGCATCTGTTTATCATATTGCTCTTGTTTTTGCTTTTGCTAACTATAATATTTTTTTCCTGAGAATGTTATGCATGGACTCAGGGGGAGTTTGTAGCCTCCCTTTGGTATTATTGTCAAAGAGGGAGAAGAATTACAGGTAATTGCATGCAATTACGTGTGTTGCCAACAATTCCAAAGGGGGAGATTGATGTGCAAGGTGCAACCATAGTATTGTCATTATTGTCAACACAGTCAGGGTGATCAGTTGATGCAATGGACAGGAGTTCATTGATGAGCAAGGTGCAGCCAAAGTGCAATGAATAGGAGATTGATGTGCAAGATGCAGCCAAAGTATTGTCATTGTTGTCAACACAGACAGAGAATCGGTTGATGCAATAAACACAATCATTAGATCGGTTGATGCATGGACAAGAAGTTCAGAAGCTCTCAGATGCAGTGGACAGGAGTTCAAAGGTTTTTCAGAGTATTTACAATGATTCTCCAAGAAGAAAGAAGTGGCCCAGAATCAAAAAATCAAAGAAAAAGACAAGAAAACTGTCGTGATATCGCGACATGTTTTCTGTCGTAATTTCACGACATAATGGAGGAGAGAGAAGGCACAATAAAAAATTTTACGATATCGTGACATAACGGAGGAGAGAGAAGGCACCGTCAAAATTTTCGCGATTTCGTGACATATCAGAGGAGAGAGAAAAAGCTGGAGAAACTGTCACGATTTTGCGACATGCTAGAAGAAAAGAGGCCAAGTGGAAAAATTGTCACGATTTCGCGACATGCTGGAAGAAAAGAAGCCAAGTAGAGAAACTATCACGATTTCGCGACATGCTGGAAGAAAAGAGGCCAAGTAGAAAAATTGTCGTGATTTCGCGACATGCTGGAAGAAAAGAGGCCAAGTGGAAAAACTTTCACGATTTCATGACATGCTAGAAGAAAAGAGGCCAAGTGGAAAAACTGTCGCGATTTCGTGACATGCTGGAAGAAAAGAGGCCAAGTGGAAAAACTGTCATGATTTCGTGACATGTTGGAAGAAAAGAAGCCAAGTAGAAAAATTGTCGTAATTTCGCGACATGTTCGAAGAAGCACTCATAAGGAAGACTGTCGCGATTTCACGACATGCTTAGAAAATACAAAGAAGACAATCGTGATTTCACAACATGCTTAGAAAATGCAAAGAAGACTCACGATTTCATGACATGCTTAGAAAGTGTAAAGAAGACTGTCGCAATTTCATGACATGTTTAGAAAAGTGCAAGGAAGACTGTCACGATTTCGTGACATGTTCGGAATGAAGGTGCAAGCAAAGAAAACTGTCACGATTTCTCGACAAGTTCAGAGAAGAAGCGCTAAGGAGAAAAGATGTCATGATTTCATGACAAAGTTGCAAGAAGCAGCGCAAAGGAGAAAAAGCATCGTGATTTCGTGACAACAGTAGAGAGGAAGGCTCTAAAGGATGAAGTGTAGCGATTTCACGACAAAATAAAAATGAAAGAGCAAAGAAGCGAATGCGTCGCGATTTCGTGACATGTCCCGTTTTCGCGGGCAAGAGACAGAAAAGAGCTCGAAGCAGCAAATGTGTCGCATTTTCGTGACATGTCCCATTTTCACGAGCAAGAGACAAAAAAGAGCTCGAGGCAATGAATGTGTTGCAATTTCACATGTCCTATTTTTGCGGGCAAGAGACAAAAAAGAGCTCGAGGCAACGAATGCATCGCGATTTCGTGACATGTCTCGTTTTTGCAGGCAAGAGACAGAAAAGAGCTAGAGGCAGTGAATGCTTTACGATTTCGTGACATGTTATGTTTTCACGGTTGCATGCCGATATAAGGACAAGGAGGCAGAGAATGTCATGATATAGCGACATGTCTTGTTTTCGTGGTCAACTGTCAAGAAAAAGTCAAAGGGGCAGAAATGTCGCGATATCGCGACATGTCATAGTTGTGCGGGTAAAAGCCGAGAAGCATACACAGTGACAGTTGCAGGGGGAAGTTGCAGAAGAAAATCATGTAGCCAAATATGTAAGACTTAACTAGAGTTAGCACTACAGTAATAGGTGCAGTTACAGAATAAGTTAATGCAGCAAAAACAAGAACTATTATAGGTGGAGTTACAGTAAGATCAAGTAGCTATAATAATAAATGTGAAAAAGAATATGGCAGTTACAAAAAAGTTACAGAGTTATAGGTAGACAAGATCTGAAGTCAACAGATAGAAAATATTATTATAATATAAGAGCGATAGTGGGTGCAAATTACAAAGTGACAGGCAGATAGAACTACAGTGGCAAAAAAAATCTCGATCAAAGAGAAATACATTAACAGGTTGCATGTGTCAGAAAGGGTAGTTGCATGCAGAAGTGAAAAGGTAGCTCAGAATTCAAAAGAGAGAAGATAAGAATGACAGAGCGTCGAAATGCATAAAGAAGGTTGTCAGAATGAGCAAAGAAGACTGTCAGAGCGTGTTAGAAAGAAAGCGGCTGAAAGACAGAGCACGTCAGAGAGAGTGTGGCAGATTGAACACAGCTAAGATAGCATGGCAAAATGGAGGGAAAAAGAAGAGTCATTTAAAAAGGAGCCATTTTGAAAGAGCCATTAGAGTGAGCCAGTATAAAGAACTAAAAAAGCGTAGTAATTAAAGTTACTGCGACCTCGTTTACTCTTGAAAAAATAAAAAGAGAGGTTGATTAAGAGTGCTGTAACAAGCATAGAAAGAATGTTGTAGCAAGCACAGAAAGAGAGCTATAAGAAGCATAGAAAGAGTGTTGTAAGAAGCACAGAAAGAGGGCTGTGAGAAAGTCGTAAGAGTGTGATAGGTAAAACTGTAAAAGAGCTGAAAAACCTTGTTTAGTTTATGCAAATTAAAAGAGAGGTTTTTGTAAGCAATAGAACATATTGAGTCTCTAAAAATTCTCCTTATGCTTCTATGTGATTGATTATAATATAACATATTGAGTCTCTAAAAATTCTCCTTATGCTTCTATGTGATTGATTAGAAGAGAACATATTGAGTCTCTAACAATTCTCCTTATGCTTCTATGAGATTAATTTAAGCGAGCAATAGACCAGTAAGGGTCTTGTAAAAGAGAAGGTATTTTTATGTCAATCTAATATTCAACATAGAAATCCAAGTTGGTGCTTGGAATCAGGGGTTGGTGCTCCTTTCAGTGGGTGCTGGTAAATTGTTTGTAAAGTTGAAGCTTTGTAAAGGCTGGATTTGGATTGTAGTCCAAACAGTCAACTTTTGAGGAGTAGCCAAATCAGTGAACCTCGTTACATCTTGTGTTGTGTGATGCTATTTTGTTATACTTGTTGTATCTGTTTCAAGCTTGCATTATTTCAGCATTTGCTTCAGATATAAGAGTTGCATATTTAAGTTTTAAATAGCTACACTAATTCACCCCCCCCTCTCAATGCCATTGTAAGACTAACATTCCCTCCAAATATATTTGAACAAAACAGCCACCAACACAATATCACCAAATGCAAAGAATAACTTGCTCAAATCAACTCAATGTAGTAAGCCCAATATCATGAATCAAGTAAAGCAATAACTTGATCAAACAACCTCTATGGAAGCAACTCAACCATCAAACTCAAAAAATCCAACAAAGGGTTCCACCAACTCAATGCAAGTAGCTAGACTCACAAATATAAACCCTAGTGCACAAAGCTTCCACTATCTCAAACCAAAAATTATGCATTCATCAAAAACTCTCCTTAAGGATAACAATGCATAAGTAGTCTTCAACAAACCAGAAAATAGGATTTACACCTAGCCAAAGGATACCTAGTAGAATTCCTTTTCACTCCAACCTTATTTTAGAAAACATACACCAATCATACTCATAAGAAGAATGTGTCCATACCTTATTGGAGTAGAAGATAATTGAACCTTCAAGTTGTCACCACACACAACTCTCAAACTTCCAACCAAGTTAGGGTTAGAATAAAAAGAAATGAGCAATAATATAAACTCCCTTTATTACACCTTTTAGCTCCACTTATTTAAACACAACCACCATAACATGCCAATAAATCAACAATCACGGACTCACACCTTATACCTCCATTTTTAATTTTAGCATAGCAAAGAATAATCTTAAAAATACATCCAAAGAAATATGCCCTTATTTCTCCTAAGCTTTTATTCAATGCTAATCACAAAAGCCAAAACTCATAAAATTTAATCACACCTTATAAATCGTTGTCCAAGAAACTTCGAATTTCATGGCATAAAGATGTTTTAATAAAAACGTGTGTTACTCTAGCAAAGCACCCCCACGAGACTCGAAACGGTGACCTCCGCCAATGTAGTGCCCAACAGCAGCCTTCGCTGCCACTAGCCCATGCAGGCTACGAAGTTCACAAGTGAACTTCCCTCCACTTCACCCTCGAAAAAACTCCCGAAGACTTTTCAACCGCACGTGCTTCTAAGTCTTCCTTTGATCGCAGCGAATACAGAGCACAAACACTGCAAATTGCATTCTGAGAATTTTGAATTAATTAGCCTTCCAACCTTAGGAGTTGGAGAATAAATAGTCTCTACGAAGACACCTTGACGTCGGTGAAAATAAAGACCATTTCGAAATTAATCAAAAGTCTTTTCAAAAAGGGTTTAAAAACCCTTAAATAATTTTAATAAATTAAGAATAAAAAAAGGTTTAAAAACCTTTAAGTATTTTTAATAAATTAAAAATAATTTCTCCCTTAATTAATTAAATAATTAATTAATTAAAACCTTGAAGGGTTTTAAATAATAATTAAATAAATAATAAAGAGAACCTCCATTGGTTTTAATAAAAACCATTTAACTTGGTTTTAATAAAAACCCTATCCAACTTGGTTTTAATAAAAAACTGGTTTGGTTTTAATGAAAAACCCTTGCCAATGGAATCTCTCCGGATTCTCTTAAAAATATTCTCTTGGAATCTTCCACCTTTGAAGCCAACACATCCTCTTAACATTAATGCCATTTCCTTTTGACATCAATGACAACTCATAGACAAGAAGCTAGGATCTCAAACCCAAAATTGCCAACAATCTCCCCCTTTGTCATTGATGGCAAACCATGCTTCTCAACAACACAGAAACTCAACATAAACAGCTCCCCTTGTCTTGAGGCTCTCCCCCTTACTCAAATCTCTCCCCCTTTGTCATCAATGGCAAAGGGTCACCTTTAGGGCTCGGGACTAAGAATGAGCCTCTTAGCTTAGTCCCTCCCCCACCTCCTGATGAGGTGATTAATTCTTGGGTGGGATTAAAACTCCCATTAGGAACTGATCATCATCAGCGTCTATAACTTCCTTATCGAGCATTCTCTTGAACTCTTTGTCCATATTCCTGTTCCTATCACTGTTCTTGTTCTTGTTCTCATCCCTGTTCTTGTCAATGCCTTGATCCTTGGACTTGATCATGCCATTATTCCTATTCCTGTATTTTGGAATTTTAGCTCTACACTGTCTGATTATGTGACCTTCATTGTTGCACTTGAAACACTTGACGATGTTGTTTCTCTGAGGTAAACCTAATCTTTGAATCTACTAGTTCTGACCAAACCTGTTCTGGCCAAACCTGTTCTGACCAAACCTGTTCCTGTTATTTGCCTTGCAATAAACTGCCTTGTGCCCAAATTGTTGAAAAGAGTAGCAATACCCTTGAAAGTAACTAGCACTTCTAAAACTGTCATTTACCTCCTTCACTTGAGCCATGCAATGTGAAGCCATGTGACCAAACTTGTGACAAGCAAAACATCTGCCTTGAAACTTTCCTTTAATTGACCTCTTAGGTTCTAAAAACTTCTTCTCATTCTGAATTATGTTTTCTATTTTTGTGCATCTATCATTCAAGGACTCCTTTTCTGAAATACTTTCCTCATTAGAACTCTCTTCCTTTTGGAGTCTCTTACTAGACTCTCCAACTTGTTCCTTGTGTGGCTTAACAAAACCAAGGCCTGATTTATCTGTTGTCTTTCTTTGACCTTTGATGAGTGACTTAACCTTTTTGGAGCTATCTTGAAACCTGTAAAGCTTATCCTTGTACTCTTTAGTTTTCTCTTTCAAAGAATCCATTTTCTGTTCTAACTCACTATACTCAAGAACCTTAGACTCTAACTCATCCTTGAGTTCTTGTGTCTTAGCCATAGAGAAGTCAAGACTTTCTATAAAATCATCTCTCTCCATACAACATTCATCTAACTTATCCTTGAGTCTAGCATTCTTCTTTCTTTCCTTTTTAAAAGCACTAAGAGCACTAATAAGTTCACCTTCAAGATCTACTTCACCTTCCTCTATATCTTCCTCTATTTTTTTGCTTTTTGAATCATCAAAGACTTTTTCAGATTTCTTATCACTAGAGGTGCTACCCTTTTCAAAAACCATACATGCATATTCCTTATAGTTTTCTAAAGCATCCTCATACATACTAGAAACCAAATCATTATTTGTGCAATCATCCTCAAGGTGACCAAAATTTCCACATCTAAGACATTTCATGATAATGAATCTATGTTTCGGTTCTTCCTATTTTTCTGATATGAACAACATCTCATTTTCATTATCACTTGAAGAACTTTCACTATCACTACTAGAACACTTAATTGCTTTGTCTAGGTAGAAACTATTCTTGTGCTTGTGAGAATACCTCTTTCCTTGATTGTTGTGCTCATCTTTGTTTTTCCTGTGATGCTTGTGCTTTTCAGAATCCTTGCTCTTAGAATCTTGTTTATCTTCATCACTTTCATTCTTGGGAACAGTACGATCAGTAGCATAATGACCAAACTTTTCACAATTGAAACATCTTATATTTTTCATACTTTTGTGCTTTCTAGAGAACTTGTCTTTCTTGTTGTAATATGCCTCTTCATCACTAGAAGACTCATCACTATCTTGAAGCTATTTACACTTAGAATTCTTGGTAGCCTTTAAAGCTGCCTCTTTCTTGACATCAACCTTCACTTGAGTTATCAACTCAAATGTTGCAAGTATACTATGGAGCTCATCCTTTTTCAACTTATCCAAATCTTTAACTTCCTCAATAGAAAAAATATTTTCACTAAATCTATTAGGAAGAGATCTTAAAATCTTATCACAAACATCATTTTCAGCAAGCTCAAGACCTAAGTCTTTCATGGAGTTAACAACCTCATCCATACGAAGCATATAGTCACTAATCTTTTCATCATCATTCATCTTGAGTTGTTCAAACATACCTTTGAAGTGTCTCAACTTGGCCTTTCCGACATTTGTATCACCTGTATGAACCACCCTCAACTGTTTCCACATTTCACTAGTTGTCTTGTAGTGAATCACTTTGGTGAGATCTGCTTTCGTAAGCCTTTCAGGATTGCATTCATTGCTTTTGAATTGTTGTGATGTAGGAGCCTTTCTTCTTTAGTATTAGGACCATGTTCAAGAATAGTGTACTCATCTTCAATCACTTCCCAAACCTCATTCCCAAGTGCCATTAGATGAACCTTCATCCTTACACTCCAAAGACCAAAATCTGACCCATCAAGAATAGGTGTTGCATTGCCACTTGAATAATCCATTGTGTTCTTTACTAGCTTTTCCTTCAAGCTGTTAAACTTTTCAAAGGCACCTGCTTTTATACCAATTGAAGAACACAAGCTTATCTCTGAGAGGGGGTGAACGAGTATAAGACCTCTTTTTACTTTTTCCTTTATACTTCAAAACAGTAAAGAAATATACTCAAAGCAATGCATAATATCATCCACAAAGTGACACCAATTTTAACGTGGTTCACCCGAATGGTCAGGCTACATCCACAAAACTTTTCTCTAAAAGTTATCTCAAATTTATTTGGGAATCCTTCCCAATTACAATGTTTATGAGCCTCGGCCCAAAGGAGATACCTTCCCCCAATCAAAATTTATGAGCCTCTACTCAAAGGAGATACCTTCCCCCAATCAAAATTTATGAGCCTTTGCTCAAAGGAGATACCTTCCCCTCTGCTCTGGAAATGATCCCTTAAAAGATCAACTGCCTCTACCTCTTGCCAGCACGTGGAACTCCTTTCCATCGAAGACCTCCTGTCCTCAATGCTTAGCCTAAGAGACCTCACGCCTTCTGTGATCACGTCCACGGTGGCTCAAGCAACCTATACCAAACACAGTCAGTCGATCTAGTACAAGTCTTCCTATGTCTATCAGATCTGTCCAACTCTTGAACAAATCAATCCTCTGCATACAAGCCTTCTCAAAGACTTACCAAATGTCCTCAAGTTCTTCTCATAGAACCAATGCACCTCTGTCCTCAAGTTCTTTTATAGAACTATCAAACTCAGCTCACAAGTCCTCTTCTAGGACCTGTCCAAATCTGCTCACAAGTCCCCACCGAAACCTATCCAAAACTACTCACAAGTCCCCATCGAAACCTGTCCAAAAATGCTCACAAGTCCCCACCGAAACCTGTCCAAAACTGCTCACAAGTCCCCACCGAAACCTATCCAAAAATTGCTCACAAGTCCCCACTGGAACCTGTCCAAAAACTCAGCAAGCTCACCAAGAAAAACTTTCTTAGTAGGAAATCACAAAGTGAATTGTTAGAGACCCAATGTGATTTGTCAAACTCGGAGAAGCATAAAGAGAATTGTTAGAGACTCAATATGTTCTATACTCAAATCCCAATCTCAAAACTCAACTCAAATCAACTCAGCTCAATCTCAATCTCAAATCTAAAAACTCAACTCAATATCTGAAATGGATAGGATAGAATATTTTCTTTCAAGAACATGAAACCCCAACAATTGCCAACTATGCAAAGAATCACATAACAATGATACTCATGTTCTTTTCACAATTAATTAGGGTTTCAACAACAATGCTCATCAAACAAGGTTTAGTCAACCAACACCATTCAACTCAACATCAACCTTGAAGCATTCAACCAATCATCACAAGAAAAGGAAACAAGTAGAAATCCTTTTCCCTCTAAAGATATTTGAACAAAACAACCACCAACACAATATCACCAAATGCAAAGAATAACTTGCTCAAATCAACTCAATGGAGTAAGCCCAATATCATGAATCAAGTAAAGCAATAAGTTGATCAAACAACCTCTATAGAAGCAACTCAACCATCAAACTCAAAACAGCCAACCAAGGGTTCCACCAACTCAATGCAAATAGCTAGACTCACAAATATAAACCCTAATGCACAAAGCTTCCACTATCTCAAACCAGAAATTATGCATTCACCAAAAACTCTCCTTAAGGATAACAATGCATAAGTAGTCTTCAACAAACCAGAAAATAGGATTTACACCTAGCCAAAGGATACCTAGTAGAATACCTTTTCACTCCAACCTTATTTCAAAAAACATACACCAATCATACTCATAAGAAGAATGTGCCCATACCTTATTGGAGTAGAAGATAATTGAACCTTCAAGTTGTCACCACACACAACTCTCAAATTTCCAACCAAGTTAGGGTTAGAATAAAAAGAAATGAGCAATAATATAAACTTCCTTTATTACACCTTTTAGCTCCTCTTCTTTAAACACAACCACCATAACATGCCAATAAATCAACAATCATAGACTCACACCTTATACCTCCATTTTTAATTTTAGCATAGCAAAGAATAATCTTAAAAATACATCCAAAGAAATATGCCCTTATTTCTCCTAAGCTTTTATTCAATGCTAATCACAAAAGCCAAAACTCATAAAATTTAATCACACCTTATAAATGCTGTCCAAGAAACTCCGAATTTCGTGGCATAAAGACGTTTTAATAAAAATGTGTGTTACTCTAGCAAAGCACCCCCGCAAGACTCGAAACGGCAACCTCCGCCAATGCAGCGCCCAACAGCGGCCTTCGCTGCCACTAGCCCATGCGGGCTACGAAGTTCACAAGTGAACTTCCCTCCACTTCACCCTCAAAAAAACTCTCGAAGACTTTTCAACCACACGTGCTTCTAAGTCTTCCTTCGATCGCAGTGAATACAGAGCACAAACACCGCAAATTGCATTCCGAGAATTTCAAATTAATTAGCCTTCCAACCTTAGGAGTTGGAGAATAAATAGTCTCTTCGAAGACACCTTGACGTCGGCGAAAATAAAGACCATTTCGAAATTAATCAAAAGTCTTTTCAAAAAGGGTTTAAAAACCCTTAAATAATTTTAATAAATTAAGAATAAAAAAAGGTTTAAAAACCTTTAAGTATTTTTAATAAATTAAAAATAATTTCTCCCTTAATCAATTAAATAATTAATTAATTAAAACCTTGAAGGGTTTTAAATAATAATTAAATAAATAATAAAGAGAACCTCCATTGGTTTTAATAAAAACCATTTAACTTGGTTTTAATAAAAACCCTATCCAACTTGGTTTTAATGAAAACCGGTTTGGTTTTAATGAAAAACCCTTGCCAATGGAATCTCTCCGGATTCTCTTAAAAAGATTCTCTTGGAATCTTCCACCTTTGAAGCCAACATATCCTCTTAACATTAATGCCATTTCCTTTTGACATCAATGACAACTCATAGACAAGAAGCTAGGATCTCAAACCCAAAATTGCCAACAATTTTAAATAACTTTTATGAATTCAAAATGGCTTTGGAATAAGATCGAACTTGTTTCAAATGAAATATTGAAGTTTATTCTTTACAGCCATGTATTTATTTTTGGAGTTTAATTTTTATTTTATTTTATTTTAATCGCCGAAGTTTAAAAAAAAAATCTGCAAAAAGGAGAAAAATAAAAATAAAAATCTAGAACTAAAACAAATACTGCAACTCATAAATTCTTTGCAAACCCTGCAAGCATTAGTATTCTGCACAAAAACCAGCATTAGTGTTACCCGAATTCACGCAGTCAAACAACTAATGTGGTGTAATCTTCTAAGAAAATGGTACAAATGTCGAAAATAAGGCAAGTTTAACCATAAACATATATTAAAACTTGAAATATCTTCATTATATTGCAGAAAATAGGTCTTCAATATCACACATACAAGTAAGGTCCGAGGTTTAGACCAATTAGTTCATCCAAACCCCATAAGGGGGTAGAGGTCCAAGGTTCAAATCTCGGGCCTCACCGAACTGAACTTGTCCCTTTCTTGGTGTTTTCAGCGGCATAAAAGGTTTAAAATGATTGTGGCATGGCGATTATAGGGGCGGACTGCGCGAAGATTTATGTGGCGACTTTCGGGGTAAACATCGCAGAATATTGTGGCTGCCATAAAAGCTCAACATCCTTCCTGGATTCATGGCGGCTACCAATTCCACCATGTAAAAAAAATCATCACATACAAGTGCAGAAAAATATATTCCAAATTGACCTGCTGTGGTGGATTGTTAGTCCAGTGAAAACAAATCCAACATCTGGCCTCCAAAAAGGTCCAGCCTCTCATTCTCTTTTTCATCCCGTTTAAGGTTTGCAGTATGTCTTTACTGCTTTATGTTTCCAACCATTGACTTTTTGTTTTCCTCCTATGACTTGTTTTTGAAACGTTCCACTCTTCATTTTACCTTTATTTTCTCTCAAGTAGTGTGACTTGTCTTCTTTTCCATTCGTAACTTTCCCTTTATTTATAACCCAATTTATTTATATCAATTTATGCGCATGCATATACTCTTATTCCTTTCATTGTAAGGGAAGAAGGAAGCCACGCGGATGCATTTACTGACCACATTGTCCAACGTGGGCCTTTTGGCATGGGAATCTTTCCCCAAGACTGTATTCTTCCTTCCCATCGATAGCACTTAAAATATCAACCGTTTGCTTTCGGCCTGTGGTGTAAGTGGGACCCACGGGTTTTGGGAATAATCAATGCCACACCGGATGCATCTCAACTCTCAAACAACAAATATTCACTAGCGTTGTGATGTGGATTCAAAAATAATCTGACACGTCACCCTACACTCGTACGACTCCAAGCGGAGGACTTGGTTGAATTTCCTGTCATAGGTGCCATTCGATAGGTCTAACTCCTGTTCCTAGTAGCCTTGGTAAAGGCTGCGATGAGCCTGTATTGGGAAACATCCACACGCCTCACCCTTGGCATCCGATGCATTTTCGAGTTTTGTAGTGAGTGTAGTACCCTCCACACAAACTATACCTTCATTTATAGTGGGTTTCTAGTGCAAGGTCTTCACATTCGATGCTGCCGGAGTCCCTTCTCTCTGACTACCATCAAGACAACCACGACACCCTATTGTTGATCGACGTTGCACTTTGGGTTCGAAACCCATCACCAGGGGTACTATGTATCCTCCAATGATCGTGTTTCTTCCTATTCATTTGTTTCCTCATCGTCATGTTGTCGATATTGGGTTCATGTGAGCCTTTTCATTCGTGTTGGTACTCTCCAAGCTATCCATCCATGTCACGCATCGTCGATGTCTATGATTCTTCTATCAACCACCACCTCTATCGAGATAACACATCGAAATCCGAGCTCCAGGTCATGGGCCTACGTTGTTCGTAGCCCAATAACGTTACCAAATATCTTGCGCATCACCACCTTGCTGGAGCCACGTCCACGGTGTCCCTCAACGTCCACATCGATGTTCAAGTCCCTGGATTGTCAATGCGGAGCGACTTCTCCTTCACATACCTGCGATCATAACATGAGAGTTATTAAACAATAGAATAGCTTGGATTAAATAAAGGCACCCTCACTCATTAAATGAAACTATTGACTTTTATAGATATACATGAATCACCCTGTTTTTATTTTTATTATTATTATATATATAATCTTATAGATTATATTTTTATTATTTTTACTTTATTTTATATTTTTTATTCACTTTTATATATATATTATATTTATAAATATAAATATAAATATATGTATTTTTTTTCTTTTTTTCAATTATTATTATATATACGAAATATATATAATAATAATATGTCTTTTTATTTTTTTATTTTCTTTTGATTAATTCTACTTTATCATAAAATTTGAATTAATTAAATTCAAATGTATGAATTTATTAAATTCCAAAATCTTAAAATTAATGAAAATAATATAAAATAAATCAATCTTTCCATTGATGGTTTTACAAGCAAACAAACGAGATACTAAAAAATCATGCGGACCTTGGCATACTTATTGCAATCTTATCGAAACCTATCACTCAAAAGACGATGGAAACTCCCAAAAACTCAAAACAAAAAAGTGAGTCCCCAATTTTAGGGTGAGTTGTGCAGCAGTCACAATACTACTATGGCTTTTTCTATCAATTAATCCAAATGGTAACTTTTGCATGCAACGACACTCAATGGTAGATCCGATTTGCAAAGATGCAAACCAACAGTAGTAATGGTGACTCTCCCTATTCCTCTTGACCTACTAGACTTCTCTTATAATGGATATAGGTCCTTCTATCTTGATTAACCGTGGCTCAGATACCAATGTTAGCTTTTAAGGACATATGTAGTGGAGAGAATTAACGTAGGTCCCAATAAAATACAAGAAACATTAAAGAAAGTGGAACATAAATATGTCTAAAATATACTATAAATAGACATGACAAAAATACAATGCAATATGGAGGAAATGGTCACTCCATTAATATGAGCTAAAGAGCTACATTGTACTCCATACAAGAGTACCTGATAGATCTTGATATGAAGATGATAGTATATAAATGATTGTAATCTACTACTATGAGGCCCTTTATATAAGAAGATAGATTACTTGGCCAACACTCTAGTTGTATAAGGGACATCTTGCACATTACAACTTGCACATTGCCACTAGTGCATTTATTACATTGCTTGAAGTAACTAGATAACTTCCCCCTAAAGTAATCTCCTATCCTAACTATGTACCTAAGGTGGTACAGTTACATGACCCAAATGATGTAATATACTCTAACTCTAACACCCCCTTGTATTACATTATTGTTGAGCAAGGTGCAGCGATAGTATTGTCATTGTTGTCAACACAGTCAGAAAGATCGGTTGATGCAGTGGACAGGAGTTAAGAGGTTCTTCAGAGTATGTACAGTGATTTTCCAAAAGATCGAAGTGGCCCATATGCTAAAAATCAAAAGAAAATCACAAAGAAGAAAATTGTCACGATATCGCAACATGTTGAGCAAGCAAGAAAAACTGTCGCGATTTTGTGATATGTTCGAAGAGAAAGCGCAAGCAAGAAAAACTGTCACGATTTTGCGACATGTTCGAAGAGAAAGCGCAAGCAAGAAAAACTGTCGTGATTTCGTGACATGTTCGAAGAGAAAGCGCAAGCAGGAAAAATTGTCGCGATTTTGCGACATGTTGGAAGAGAAAAAGACAAGTAGAAAAAGTGTCGCGATTTCGTGACATGTTGGAAGAGAAAAAGGCAAGTAGAAAAAGTGTCGCGATTTCGTGACATATTGCAAGAGAGATAGTACGGAAGAAAAAGTGTCGCGATTTTGCGACATGTTGGAAGAGAAAAAGGCAAGTAGAAAAAGTGTCACGATTTCGCGACATATTGCAAGAGAGATTGTACGGAAGAAAAAGTGTCGCGATTTCGCGAAATGTTGGAAGAGAAAAAGGCAAGTAGAAAAAGTGTCACGATTTCGCGACATATTGCAAGAGAGATTGTACGAAAAAAAAAGTGTCACGATATCGCGACATGTATTTTCACGGGCCAAAGCTAAGAAAAAAAGCAAAGAGAAAAAGCGTCGTGATATCGCGACATGTTGTATTTTCGCGGGCCAAAGCTAAGAAAAAGAGCAAGGAGAAAAAGTGTCGCGATATCGCGACATGTTGTATTTTCGTGGGCCAAAGGAAAAAGAAAGAGCAAGGAGAAAAAGTGTCGCGATATCGCGACATGTAGCATTTTCGCGGTCCGATGCAAAGAAGAAAAGAGAGAAAGAAAAAGTGTCGTGATATCACGACATGTAGCATTTTCGTGGTCCGATGCAAAGAAGAAAAGAGAGAGAAAAAGTGTCACGATATCATGACATGTAGCATTTTCGCGATCCGATGCAAAGAAAAAAAGAGAGAAAGAAAAAGTGTCGCGATATCGCGACATGTAGCATTTTCGCGGTCCGATGCAAAGAGAAAGAGAAAGAAAGAAAAAGTGTCATGATATCGTGACATGTCGCATTTTTACGACTCAAAAAGGGCAGGAAGGCCGAGAAGCAAAAGTGTCACGATATCACGACATGTCGCATTATCGCGACTCGAAAAGGGCAGGAAGGCAGAGAAGCAAAAGTGTCGCGATATCGCTACATGTCGCATTTTCGCGATTCAAAAAGGGCAAGTTGGCAGAGAAACAAAAGTGTCACGATATTGCGACATGTCGCATTATTGCGACTCGAAAAGGCTAGGCAGGCAGTGTAACAAAAATGTCGTGATATCGTGACTTGTCGCATTTTTATGACTCGAAAAGGCCAGGCAGGCAGTGAAACAAAAGTGTCGCTATATCACGACATGTCGCATTTTCGTGACTTGAAAATGCTAGGTAGGCAAAGAAACAAAAGTGTCGCGATATCGCGACATGAATACCAGGATGGTGAAACTGAAGACTGCAGAGTGACGTGGACCCATAAGGAATCTTTAATATGGACGTTACATGTGGAAAGAAGCGGATGCATGCCCATGTGGAGAAAACGAACAGTCGTTAAAATAGAAAATGAACAGTCGTTAAAATAGAAAACAAACAGTCATGCAGGGAGAAAATGAATAGACATGCAAAGAGAAAAAGAACAATCATGCAAAAAGAAGACGAACAGTCATACCCGAGAAAACGAATAGTCATGGTAAGAGAACATGGTGTCAATTATTTGCATGTGACGTGTTTGACAAAATGCCTTCTTGAAATATACAAAAGGAGTTACAACTGGAGTTACAACTGCAGTTACAAAGAGAAAAGATGGTTATAAAAGGAGTGTTGGTTGGAGAATTTGTGGTGTGCGGGGGATTAAAGTGTGCACGGATTTTATCTTGCAAAGTGCGCGATAGGAGAGCGAGAGTAGTGCGAGAGGTGAGTGAGAGGCGAGCAAGAAGGATGTGTGTTGGGTGAATTGTGAGAGAGGTTGAGTAAGCAATAGACCAGTCAGGGTCTTGTAAAAGTGAAGGTATTTTTATGTCAATCTAATAGTTCAAAATCGAAGTCCAAGTTGGTGCTTGGCATCAGGGGTTGGTGCTCCTTCCAGTTAGTGCTAGTAAATCAAGGGTTGGTGCTCCTTCCAGTTGGTGCTGGTAAATCAGGGGTTGGTGCTCCTTCCAATGTGTGCTGGTAAATTGATTGTAAAGTTGTTGCTTTACAAATGCTGGATTTGGATGGGAGTCTAAACAGTCAATTTTTGAGGAGTAGCCAAAACTGGTGAACCTCGGTATATCTTGTGTTGTGTGATGCTCTCTTGTTATACTTGCTTTATTTGGTTTTAAGTTTTCATTGTTTTGGCTTTAAGAGTTGAAGTTTTAAGTTTTAAAGAACCACACTGATTCACCCCCCTCTCAGTGTCATTGTGAGACTAACAATTGATATCAGAGCCAGTTTTCCTTGTCAGGCTAAATCAACTAGGGTTGATCTTGGATTAGAATGCAATGGCAGGTGGTGAAGGCTTCTCATCAAACAAAGCACCATTGTTGGATGAAACTAATTACACATTTTAGA
The DNA here is from genome assembly GCA_028583015.1 of Wollemia nobilis. Taxonomy (NCBI): domain Eukaryota; kingdom Viridiplantae; phylum Streptophyta; class Pinopsida; order Araucariales; family Araucariaceae; genus Wollemia; species Wollemia nobilis. The sequence goes on from JAQPPZ010001965.1 coordinate 98,066, forward strand.
AATTCAGGATACAGACATATCTTTGTGCTTTGGGATACAACATTTGGGATTCAGTAGATAATGGATACACAATCCCCACCACTTCTCCAACCGATGCTATCGGTAAGAAACTGTTTGAGAATAACTCAAAAGCAAAGAAGGCTATCATGTGTAGATTAGTGGATAGTGAACTAGTAAAAATTATGAGTTGTAAAAAGGCAAAATAAATATGGGACAAACTGAGGAGCATTCATGAAGGAGACGATAAGATCAAGCAGGCCAAGTTACAAACACATCGAGCTCAGCTCGAAATATTAAATATGAATAACGATGAGAACATAGAGGCATATATGTTGAGATTTAATGAAGTAATCAATGCGATTAGAGGACTTGATGAGGAAATCGAAGATTCTATCATCATGAAAAAGGTATTAAGATCTCTTCCCCAAAGATTTGATTTTAATGTTTCAGCTATAGAAGAAGCTAAATATCTAAATTCTTTTAGTATGGATGAGATGCATGGTTCTTTGACTGCATATGAGATGAGAATAGGAAAATCTAAACCCACATACAGAGAAGTTGCTTTTAAAGCCCATAAAAATATGAAAGCAAAACAAGAATCCGAGGAAAAAAAGACATCAGATGAAATGGCAGCAAACTTTGTTCGAAAACTAAAATTGGGAAAAGAAAAATACAGAGGAAATTTATCGTTTAAATGTTTCAATTGTGGAGGCGTTGGGCATCTTGCAGCTAAATTTCCACTTATTGAGAAAAATAAAAGTGATGAAGGATCGCACCAAGAAAGAAGTGACTGGAAGAAAAAACCAAATTTCAGAAAAGGCAACTTCAAGAAGAAAAATTTCATCTCCAAGAATGTCAGTTCATCAGAAGACAGTTGCAGTGAGGATTCTGAAGAGGAAACAGGTGAAGATCTTTTTATGGCACTCAAAGAAGAAAAAACAAAAAAAGAACAAGTATGTGATGAAAACCTAGAGGTTGAAGTAGATCTAGAAGGTGAGTTGATCGCTGCACTTGAAGAGTTGGGTTTAGAAAGAAAAAATAATAAAAGACTGTCCAAGAAGTTGGAAGAATATAGGGATAATATTGAAGATCTCTTCTTACAAATTCATAAAACAAAGAAAATAGAAGAAGCCTTGAAGTTACAAATCAATGAGAAAGAGATTGTTTGCTGCAAACAAGAAAAGGAGATTATTTTATTGAGGAAACAACTAGAAGAGGCCAATACAAATCTCAAATTTGAGAAGAGCACAGAGTTGCTAGATAAAATGATAAGGCAAAAAAGAAGCCCCATGTGTAAGCTTGGTCTTGGATGTGAATCTGAACAACCTTCATCTTCTAAATTTGTAGAGAAGAAGAAATCCACTGTTGAAGGATCAAAGCAAGAAAATATTGAAGCTAAATCCTCAAAAGGAAGAAAATCTCAAAGGAGATCTATAGCAAAGCAACCACAACGAAAGAGGTTCTATCACTCTCACTTTATTCATAATAATGCTTTTAATGGCTATTGTTTTAGATGCAACCATTATGGTCACAAGGCAATTTATTGTGGATTGAATAATAGATCAAAGAGTTATGATGGTAGAAATACATCTATTATTCCGGTTGAACACCATGTGTAATGTTTTAAATGTAATGGTCATGGGCACATAGCAAGGTCTTGTCCAAGAACTTTTGTATCTAATCTAAGGCAAGATAGTAGATTTCATCAGACACAAAGAATGCAACACAGACAGGGAAAAAATCATGTGCATCAAAGAAAGGAAAATAATCATCCATCAAGGATGTAAAAGAGACAACCACCCAAGAGAAATGTTCAAGTTCACAAAAATGTTCAAAATAGGGATGCAGTTGAAAACCTTCAGCCTAAGTTCAAGAAATATTGGAGAAATAAATAAGAGAGGAAATCGTGTCTCCTTGGACTGAAGGAGATTACTCCTCTATTGCACTAAGCAGCTCCAGGTAGCACATCCTCAGGGGGAGCAATGTTAAAGTTTTATTTTAATGCTCCTATGTATTTGTGTGGTTATCTGAGGATGAAAGGAAAGTAGTCGGGGAGTTGTCATATAGTTGCCAAAGTGTGGTTCAGTTCATGTCATTGTTTGTGGCGGTACCGTGAAGGGTGGTGATTAAATTGAGAGTTGTCACCATTGGTAGTATTGCTATATGTCAGTGTTGTACTTTTGATGGTTCTTACTGCCATTGTTCAAAGTTACAAAAAATTATAGTTTTGATAATTTGGTTTAGTGAAAGAGATGCTAAAAAGTTCACAATGGAGGATTGTAAGCCAGTTAGCACTCCCATGACGACAGGTTGCAAGTTGAGCAAGAATGTGTAGATGACAGAAAGAGTACCAGTGGAGGTGCGTTCTATATTTGAGACAGGTTGGTCACGTGGAACAGTAAGAAACAAAAGTTAGTCTCCTTATCCACAGTAGAGGTTGAATATATTGCAGCGACAGCGTGTTGTATGTAGGAGAAAGTTGCGGAAGGTGAGGTTAAGGTGGATTTTGTTCCAACAATAGAGCAAGTAGCGGATATCTTCACAAAACTGTTTCCCAAGGAATTCTTTGAATATCTTCGCAATAAATTGGGAGTGGTCACGTTTCCCAAGAATTGAGTAGCTATCGGGACCACATTCTCAGGGGGAGCATTTATGTCTTTGTTTATCTTTTTGCTCATGTTTGTGATTTTTGCTAAGTGTAATATTTTTTGTCTGAGAATGTTGTGCATAGACTTAGGGGGATTTTATAGCAGCCCTTTTGGTATTGTTGTCAAAGGGGAGAAGAGTTACAGGAAATTGCTCAAGAGTTACAGGAAATTGCACGTGTGTTGCCAACAATTCCAAAGGGGGAGATTGTTGAGCAAGGTGCAGCGACTGTATTGTCATTGTTGTCAACACAGTCAAAAAGATTGGTTGATGCAGTGGACAGGAGTTAAGAGGTTCTTCAGAGTATGTATAGTGATTTTCCAAAATATCAAAGTGGCCCATATGCTAAAAATTAAAAAAAAATCACAAGGAAGAAAACTATCGCGATATCGCGACATGTTGAGCAAGCAAGAAAAACTGTCGCGATTTCACGACATGTTCAAAGAGAAAGTGCAAGCAAGAAAAACTGTCACGATTTCATGACATGTTCGAAGAGAAAGTGCAAGCACAAAATTTTTTTGCAATTTCGCGACATGTTCGAAGAGAAAGCGCAAGCAAGAAAAACTGTCACGATTTTGCGACATGTTGGAAGAGAAAAAGGCAAGTAGAAAAAGTGTCGCAATTTCGCGACATGTTGGAAGAGAAAAAGGCAAGTAGAAAAAGTGTCGCGATTTCACGACATATTGCAAGAGAGATAGTACGAAAGAAAAAGTGTCACGATTTCATGACAAGTTGGAAGAGAAAAAGGCAAGTAGAAAAAGTGTTGCGATTTCGCGACATATTGCAATAGAGATTGTATGGAAGAAAAAGTGTCGCGAAATCGCGACATGTTGTATTTTCATGGGCCAAAGCTAAGAAAAAGAGCAAGGAGAAAAGTGTCGTGATATCGAGACATGTATTTTTGCGGTCCAAAGGAAAAAGAAAGAGCAAGGAGGAAAAGTGTTGCGATATTGCGACATGTAGAATTTTTGCGGTCCAATGCAAAGAAGAAAAGAGAGAAAGAAAAAGTGTCGCGATATCACGACATGTAGCATTTTCACGGTCCGATGCAAAGAAGAAAAGAGAGAAAGAAAAAGTGTCGCGATATCGCGACATGTAGCATTTTCGCGGTCCGATGTAAAGAAGAAAAGAGAGAAATAAAAAGTGTCGCGATATCGCGACATGTAGCATTTTCATGGTCCGATGCAAAGAGAAATAGAAAAAAAGAAAAAGTGTCGTGATGTCGCGACATGTCGCATTTTCGCGACTCGAAAAGGACAGGAAGGCCGAGAAGCAAAAGTGTCATGATATCGCAACATGTCGCATTATCGCGACTCAAAAAGGGCAAGAAGGCAGAGAAGCAAAAGTGTCGTGATATCGTGACATGTCACATTTTCACGACTCAAAAAGGGCAGGCTGGCAAAGAAAAAAAAGTGTTGCGATATTGTGACATGTCGCATTTTTGTGACTCGAAAAGGCCAGGTAGGCAGTGTAAAAAAAATGTCACGATATCGCGACATGTCGCATTTTTGTGACTCGAAAAGGCCAGGCAGGCAGTGAAAAAAAAGTGTCGTGATATCGCGACATGTCGCATTTTCGCAACTCGAAAATGCCAGGTAGGCAGAGAAACAAAAGTGTCGCAATATTGCGACATGAATACCAGGATGGTGAAACTGAAGATTGCAGAGTGACGTGGACCCATAAGGAATATTTAATATGGATGTTACACGTGGAAAGAAGCGGACATATGCCCATGTAGAGAAAACGAACAGTCGTTAAAATAGAAAATGAACAGTCATGCAGGGAGAAAACGAATAAACATGCAAAGAGAAAAAGAATAGTCATGCAAGAAGAAGACGAACAATCATACCTAAGAAAACGAACAGTCATGGTAAGAGAACATGGTGTCAATTATTTGCATGTGACGTGTTTGACGAAATGCCTTCTCGAAATATACAAAAGGAGTTACAACTGGAGTTACAATTGCAGTTACAAAGAGAAAGGATGGTTATAAAAGGAGTGTTTCTTGGAGAATTTTTGGTGTGTAGGGGATTAAAGCATGTGCGTATTTTATCTTGCAAAGTGCACGAGAGGAGCGCGAGAGTAGCGCAAGAGGCAAGCGAGAGGCGAGTGAGAAGGATGTGTGTTGGGTGAATTGTAAGAGAGGTTGAGTAAGCAATAGACCAGTCAGGGTCTTGTAAAAGTGAAGGCATTTTTATGTCAACTAATAGTTCAAAATCGAAGTCCAAGTTGGTGCTTGGCATCAAGGGTTGGTGCTCCTTCTAGTTGGTGCTGGTAAATCAGGGGTTGGTGCTCCTTCCAGTTGGTGCTGGTAAATCATGGGTTGGTGCTCCTTTCTGTTAGTGTAGATAAATCAGGGGTTGGTGCTCCTTCCAGTGTGTGCTGGTAAATTGATTGTAAATTTGTTGCTTTGCAAAGGCTGGATTTGGATGGGAGTCCAAACAGTCAATTTTTGAGGAGTAGCCAAAACTAGTGAACCTCGGTACATCTTGTGTTGTGTGATGCTCTCTTGTTATACTTGCTTTATTTGGTTTTAAGTTTTCATTGTTTTGGCTTTAAGAGTTGAAGTTTTAAGTTTTAAAGAGCCACACTAATTCACCCCCCCTCTCAGTGTCATTGTGAGACTAACAATTATTTGGGTATTGAATATTTTAATCTTCAATATGGATCTTTGTCTTCAGATGTTCTTCGGCTTGATTTGGTCCTCTTTAATGCATTGTATGCCTTCTTGCATTGGTTCCTCTTCTTCTTATTTATTGGAATCAAAACTGGAACTTGTATTCTCCTTCATTGCTTATTGTAGTCTGATTAGGCAAGTAGTTAGTGTCTTCATATGATGCAAAGATATTTGTAGCTAACAGTAGTTTAGTATTTATGACTTCCTTCCAATTCATGTCTTCTTTGCTAAAATTTCTTTTAGAAATTATTTTCTTCCTTTTCCTCCGTCTTCTCCAATGATTATGCGTGGATACTAGTGGAATTTATACTTCATGAGGAGTTAGTCTATCGTTACAATAATATTGATTTGTATTGATAGCTTGCTTCATGTGTTGAGTGAGTACAAACACAATAAATGATAGGTAAATCATAAAACATTCCTTATATATGAATGTAACTCTCTTTTGTGAATTCCACCATGCTCTAAAGAGGTTTTCATGAAGATAACCAATTAATGCTTCGAAGCTACCCTCTTTTGTTTCTTTGAGAAATAAGGAGAATCTCTCCTTATCACTAGTTGATAACTTCTCATATCCTTCAAGGCTATCTATCTATTGTCAGTATTACATTATTTGGTCTAATGTATGTGTCACTTTGTGAAAGTACAATGTGTCAAAAGAGAGGAGTATGAAGAGTCACATTGGCATGTGGCATGTTGAGATATTGTATTAATGACAAGAATGTGAAAGGTTGCATTTTCCGAATTTGTAGAGGAAATAAATAGTTTGAGGATTGAAAAGTCATGTATTGTATTATATTGGAGATAACTCTCCATTATTGTATCATACCTTGAATATGGAAGCATAATACAGTGAAGATCTCTCTTTTGTGATATACTTTGTGTCAATATTTATGTGTGTGTTCTTATCTTGATGTTGTTATGTTTCAATGCATAATATTATGATCCTGGTTAATATTTTGTTAACATGAAATAGTGTCATGTTCCAAAATGGTATCAGAGTTATGGAGGAAGAAATGTAGAAACCAAGGATGAGAGAGCTATAGAGAAAACCTTATTACAGAGTTGAAGGAGTGGTCATTGGAGGAGACTTGAATAAAACTCGAGGTAGAAGATTGCAGCAAGAAGAAACTCCTAAAAATAGGGATTCACATCAAATTTGGGAAAATCATCGCTATCCGATGACAAGACCAAAAAGAATAAAGGATTGAAGAGGCACCACAAATTTTTTGAAGAGAAGGAGATTGTTGAATAAGAAGTTGAAAGATCATTATTCACAACTATAAGTTATATAATTGGAAGGATCAGGTTTCAAAAGGAGAATTGGAGCCACCAAATCATAGTTTTGGGCAGCAAACTAGTGGAGTGTTAAATTTGCATATAGGTGTGCTAAAGAGATGTTTTGGATAGCCTAGAAGAGCTGTAATATCATCTACAAAAGGTAGCAAGTTGGGTGACCCAAATCACCATCATCATCTATAGAGGTGGAAAATTTCTTACAAGGTTAAAGAAAGAGAAAGCGGTATTAGGTACAACAACGCAAAAAAGCATTAAGATTGCCCATAGAGCATCGAGAAGGTTTCTAAATTTGTATCAGATAATATAGGTGCCACTCTACATCAATAAATCAAAGGAGATTAATACAAAATATAGGAAGAAAGAAGATAATAGGTAGAAAAAACAATGTAGATCTAGACGTAGAAGAGCGTTGAATCATATGGGTGTGAAATGCCTGAGAACACAGTAAACACATACTGAAGCATTGTAGTGACATAGGGAGATGAAGCATCATTTATTTAGTTGTAAGTTTTGGAGCAACTCAATCCGACATGTATTTGAGTTATGTACAGTGAGAGCTACACAATAGGAGATGAGATGCCAAGTTTTGGGTAGGTGAAACATCAAGAAAAATTGGTAATGGAAATAAAAATTGAGTAACGCTTAGGAAGAAACATTGCCACGTTGATACAATCATATAGTCATTACAAGAAAGTTGAAGTATAATATATGTAACGTTATTATAGATCTAAGTGAATATTACACTTGATTTGAAAACGTCTCCAACTCCCAGGAGCAACAAGGAATCGTTTACACGAAAGTGTCATCCATTAGATTTTTCTTTTTGCAAATATGAGAATTTGGAAACGCTTCATTGATGAATAAAGGTAAATGCACCTATGGAGGTTTGGTACTTATAACCTATGCTAGAGCAAAAGCACCAGAAGGAGTCATAAACCATAGGATATCAATGATTAATAGTAGTTAGGATAACGTGCTAAGTTGATTGTTTTTCACACAGTAGATATGGTATTGCCAACCAATCCAAGGAGGATACTCTAAATATTATCGTACTAACCAAAGACAAGATGTGATTGGACCCAATTGAGGAGTCAATGCATAGGATGTACATGGACCAAACCACCTATATTTAAGGAAACAATGTTTAGCAAGCGAGTGAAACATTCCTTTCTGACACATGTGCATTACCTCGCATTTCGGTAGACCAAGAAAAGTCCACATTTCACTATTCTCATACATTTATTTTTCATGTTATTGTCCACATGGAGAATAATCACCACATTGAGTGGGAGAATTTATGCAAGAAAAAAAAAATCGTAGCAGGCGTTACACAAACAGAAAACTTGCTATCACCAAGCATTAGAATTAGGAGGAGCTCTTACGAGCAGATAGATGTTATGGTAAATTGAAAGCCATTAGACTATTTACATTGCAGGAGGAACACCATGGGTTGACATAGCAGAAGAGTGCAGTCTCCATTTGCAAAGTTGAATAGCCAAGGCACGTAGTTTGACACATCCAATAATAGAGGCGTCTTTCCATTCATCTTCCAACAAAAAGGAGGATATAATAAAGGAGGTAATTTTTATAAATTTAAGTTTTTTAAAGTTGGCTATTATTTTAGAGTAATAAGGTATTTAGAATAATATTAATTTAATTCACATATTACGAGAAAAAATAAAAAATAAATTAAAGGGGAAAAGAAGAGAAAAGAACAAAAAAACCCCAAAAAATAAGAAACAAATTTTGTTAAAAAAATTTGTTCAAGAAGCCAAAGAAGATGAAAAATATGTGTCGGACAAAGTGTGGAAAGATTTACATTCCATTATTGAAGAAGCCAAGAAAGGAGAATATTTATTACTTCAACAATGCATGCAAGGAATCCTTAATGATGCTAATGATAGTAATGAAATTTTTGTCACCATATACAAGGGGATAATTACTCTTAAATTTTCCAAAATTAAAGCACAAAGAAACAAGCCATTGATGAAGGATGTTGTTTGTGATACTAATAATTTGAAGCCCATTATGGTGGATGAATGTTGTTATACTAATGATCTTTGTGAGAAGGAAAAATATGCATGTAGTGATTCCTTTCCAAATGAAAGTGACTTGCACATGGTTTGTGATTGTTTAGAGAGAGTCTATGCCATTGTAATTGATGAGGACATAGACTCAAATGATGACAGAAATAGTGATGCTCAAATTTGTGTTGAGCAATGTAATTATGGTTTTGGTCATTTTGAGAAGCACACTAAGGGAATTGGTTCCAAATTGCTACAAAAAATGGGCTACAAACAAAAAGGTTTGGGAAAGCATGAACAAGGCATGAAAGAACCATTTGTACCAATAGTAAGACCAAAATGTGAAGGTCTTGGGTACACAGGACAAGTGAATCAAAATGATTCAAGAATAAAATTTGTAATAGGTAAAAGTGATAGCAAATTGGTGACAAAAAACAAATGTGAGCATTGTGGTAAATATGGTCATAGGATAGAGAAATGTTAGAATCTATATTCTTGTAAATTTTGTGGAGGACATAACCATTCACACATGTTATTGTCTACAAAAAGAAAGAAAAGAATGTAGATTAAAAATTAATTGTGTATGGATTGATATGAATGCTTGGGATAAGCTAAAATATATTTTGTATGTTTTCTTCAAAAGGAAACCAAGTATGATCAAAAGTTGATAAGATATAGAAATAGTGGCACATAGAGAATGAAGACATTTTTTATGAAGGGGGAATGTGTAATCATCAAAATTTGTAACAATTTTTTTACCAAATAATTTACTAAAGGGGGTTGTTGTGAGTATTACATTATTTGGTCTAATGTATGTGTCACTTTGTGAAAGTGCAATGTGTCAAAAGAGATATGAGTATGAAGAGTCACATTGGCATGTGGCATGTTGATATTTGTCTTAATGACAAGAATTTCAAAAGGTTGCATTTCCCAAATTTTTAGAGGAGAGAAATAGTTTGAGGATTGAAAAGTCATGTATTGTATTATATTGGATATAAATCTCCATTGTTGTATCACACCTTGAATATGGAAGCATAATACAGTGAATATCTCTCTTTTGTGATATATTTTGTGTCAATATTTATGTGTGTGTTCTTATTGTGATGTTGTTATGTTTCAATGCATAATATTGTGATCCTGGTTAATATTTTTTTAACATGAAATAGTGTCATGTTCCAAAACTATCAAGTTTTTAGAATGTAATTCTATTTCATGAAATAATTATTTATTGATAAATAAATTTCTTATTATTTCATCCATATTCCTTCTTGATAGCTTTGAGATAGTGTTTCTTGTTAATCCTTAGGATTGTAAATATGAATTTCATAGAATCTTTTAGATCTTAGGCTTTGTAAGCTTCCTTATATCTCCCTAGTTAAGATATGTGAATCAGTAGAGTCCTTGTAGACATTGTAGAGACATTAGTACTTGATAATATTTGATGAATGCTATTGTTATCAAGTTTTTTAGAATGCCTTATGTCTTCCTAGTGATTTTGAAAATGCTATATGATAGATAAAGTGCTTTTGAGAATAATAGTTCAATTTTGGGTTGATTTTGTAAACTTTTGTGAATAGCAAAAATAAACTTCTTTTACACCTTATTACTCCTATTGAACTTTAAGCACTTTCTAATTTTATGAGGTTTTAATCATTGGATTCCTTTTGTCCCTTTAATGTGTTTTGAGACAATACCAATTAATTTTCAACTCTTGATTTTCCTTAATAAACCTCCTTTAATAGCCTTTAATAATTTGATATTAGTGTTTCTAAATTCCAATTACCTACTCTGATGTAGTATACCTTATAACTCCCTAATATGAAGTATTAGAAAACAATGAAATTTGCAATAATAGAAATTTTTATTTTCAAGTAGAATTCATTATTTCTCCTACGTTATAATATTGCATATATTAGGCTATTTAATATGTGTTTCTCCCTTTTATATTACTTTTAAATATGGCTGATTTTCTTTATTATTTCAACCTAATGTTATACCTTATAACTCCCTGTTAATGAAAACAAATTTAATAAATTAAAGACCTTACCTTTGATGTTGTATTCTTTATGTATTCACTACATATTGCATACTTTTATGATAGTCCACTTTAGTGCCTTTCCCTTGAGTGCTTATGGAGGATGGTGTACATTGCCTTGGCTTCAACATTGGACTTCGACCAAAGCTTTTAATGCTCTTTCACCTTTCTTCCACATTGTAATATGGCCTGCATTGTGAGTAAATGTTGGAATATGGAATATATGGACTTCCTTGGTCTTTGGTGCCTTCTAATAGAAGAGGGTTCTTGTGCTATGTGACAAGTGTCACGATAATTACTTCTTGAGCGCTTGGAGGGAATAAATATGCTTGAAACCACCTATAGGAAACATATTTGCATTACAACTTTAGAGGAGTGCTTATTTCCTTTGAAGACAAGTGTCTCCCTTATTCTAACATACCACCTTTCTTTCTAGTAATGTTCCTTTGCTTGAACGTGTGAAATATAGACGTTCATGTAAAGAATGTTAGGATTCCTTTTCAAATGACAAGTTTCACTTCATCCTTATGCATGGACTCTTTCTCTAATGCTTCTTTAACATACCTTTTGAGCACCTTTAAATGTTTTAATATCCTCAACTCTTCCTTTGTTTGATGGAGCTTGCTTATGAGTTGGTTCCAATTGGAGTGAAGAGTGATGCTTTGGTGGAGCTTCAGTAATGGTATAGAATTCTCCTGGGACGTACATATAGCTTTGAACTTTTATGCTCTCCTTTTTGCCCTTGAATATAATGCTTCTCTTTTCCTTGTATTGTGCTTTGTTTTCTTGTATATTTGGTTGTCCAAGACATAGATGATTCAAGTTTTCTATGGGGTTCTTTTGCCTTGCTTGGAGTGTGCAAGTATTCGGTTGTCATGGGTTGTTGTTCCTTGAGATGATTGTGCCTTTTAGACACTTAAAACTATTTCCTTTTCTTTGTGTAAAATATATTGATATAGTGCAAGATCATGTAACATATTTTTTATATAAAAATATCCTTATTGCACTTTTGCACTCCTTTTGTAGATATGATTGTCTGATTTGATGACAGTTTTATTTTAAGGAAATGGGGGATCTTGAGATTGTTTTTTTTATTAGACACCTTTCCCATTTTTGCTTGGGTATTTGGCTAATGAACCCAATATTGTAACCACGTAGATAGAAGATCCATTTTTTTATGTTATTTCCTATAAAATAACCCTTCTATTGCTTTGAATTTGAGACTCACGAAGTCATGATTTGAAGTTTCTCTTATCAATTTTAATGGTGGCTTTCTTCTCCACTCTTTAGAGGAATCTGATCTTATTTTGGTGGCTTCTTTTGGCCACTAAATGTTGTAGGTTCTATGCACCAAATAGTGTCTCTAGACACTTTGATTATATACTAGTTTTATGCTCTTGATCCTTAACAATCAACAAACACAAACCTTTTTTAGAGTAACTAGTTAGAGATCAACTAGTATAGTTCCAATGCACTTTTTAATGAAAACAATAATCTCATCTTATTGCTTCAATAAATGAACTCTCAAAATAATTTTAGATGCACTTAATAATTGCTGCAACTTTTAAGATTAATATGTAATGAACCCTTAATAAGTATTCTATAAATTTCTACTACAATTAATATTGTAAGATATAGTCTTCTTGCTTTCTAGATAGCAAATAGGTAGATGATAATTTTATTTTTCATGAAAATATCCAACTCCTATTAATTGTGCAAATAATCCTTAAAAGGAATTCTTTTTTTTTTTGCACTTGAATACTATAATGCAATATATTCTTCCACAAATTTTAATCCAAATATGATATTTAATATAATTTGATAATAAACCCTAATATGAAGTTCAACTGGTTGCACCTTAGTTGGTTACCTTTTTTATGGCTTTTGTAGATGATGTAGATCTTGGTGTTTTGATTCACCAAGTTGTTGCTTTATAATGGATGGATATGCAACTTCTTTCTTGGCTATCCCAAACAACTTTCTCCTTCACCAATCTCTGGTGTTGAACTTTCTATCTTGAACCTTGGATTTGGTGGCTTAATCCTTCCAGTGATCTTCTTGTTTGAAATATAGTTTATTACATAATTTGTATCATGTAAATGTGTCTTCCAAGTTACATACTTAGAACATTAGATTATTTTAATGGGAAGTTATCTAGTTACTTCATGCAATGTAATAAATGCACAAGTGTCAATGTGCAAGTTGTATATGTGCAAGTTACCCCTTGCACAAATAGGTAGAGTGTTGGCCAAGGAACTTATTTTCCTATATAATAAAGGCCTCATTGTAATATAGATAGAGATTTAGGGGACATAGTCAAATAGTGTAGCTTAGAGCATAGTACAATTATGTGTAGATCATCATCTATTGGTGATGGGTGCAATGTAGTTCAATAGCTTTATTAATGGAGTGTTCATTTCCTCCATAGCTACATTGTATTCTTTTAAGTCATTTCTATTTACAGTATATTTTAGTCATCTAGTAGATTTACTTTCTTTCATATTATTTTGCATCTTGTGATTGTTATCTCCCAATGCTCGTTACATCAAAAGCTAACACTTTTGTTTTCTACTATAGATTTAGAAAACTTATTTCTCTGAACTGTTCCTTCTTGCTATGAGATTTAATCTCCAAATCTCTTGGATTTTGTAGCCTTCTTCTATCTAAATATTCCTTCAAGTTTTTGTCATATTATAACTTCAAACAAGATCTTCTTCTCAAGATTTTGATTTTCTTGAGATCTTCACTAGATTATTCTTTTGGTATTTAGCACTCCTTGACAAATTATTATTTTGGGATTTGGCACTCCTTGCCAAATTCTTCTTCTAGGATTTGGCACTTCTTTCCAAATTCTTCTTCTCGAATTTGGCACTCTTTGCCAAATTATTCTTCTCTTGGGCTTGTTGTTGGATGACGACAATTATCCCAAGTCCTTCACTATTAGGGGCAACTCCTTTGTAGTGGATTTCTCTAATGAGTTATCCTAGGAACTCTTTTGATGATATTTTGCAAGATCTACAATAAGGCTCTCCAAGCCTTCTTATTTTTCTTCCTTGATACCTCTCTAAGGTCTTCTATATTACAGTTTCTATGGTCTTCTAATTGAGACCTTTTCTTCAACCTTCTACTTATTGAAGTGTTGGTGATGAGATCTTCTTCAAGTTATTTTTATTTTGCTACTTATGGACTTGAACAGGACTCTCATAGTCCTCTTTCTTTTAGGAATGAAAGTTTTTAAATGAGATCTTTTCCTGATATCTTCAACTTCTTATGAGAGAAGTCTTTTAATAAGTAAAGGATATCATCAATATCCTATTTCCTCCTATGAATCAACTTCTAGTGTCTTTTCTTCCTTGAGTCTACTATAAGGCTACTATGGCCTTTTCTTTACTTTTACAATTTGTATTATTACAGCTCTTATAATGAGATATTTCTAGAGGTCTTTGAAATCTTCAATATTCTCCTTGTTGTAAGTGCTGGAGTGATTCTAAGAAGATATTATTCCTAAATATTTTGTAGGAAGCTTCCCAACCTTTTATTGAATATCCTTTTCCTAAAATAAGTTGTTAGAGACTGGAACATAAGAACTTATAAATCTAGAGATAATAATCTTCACTAGTTGATTTGTCAAACTAGCAGTTTGAATATTGAGTCCTAGTCTTCACGATTTTTTAACAACTCTATAAAATATCCTAGCCATATGTAATCTCAGATTTTTTACAACTGAGATTTATTTCAGTCCTCACTTTCCTAATCATGTTGACTACTATGAATTTTTCTATCAATTAATCCTAATGGAAACTTTTTCATGCAATGACACTTAATGGTATATCTGGTTTGTAAAGATGCATACCAATAGTAGTAATGATGACTCTCCCTATTCCCCTTGACCTACTAGACTTCTATTATAATGGATGTAGGTCCTCCTATCTCGATTAATCATGGCTTTGATACCATTATTAGATTTTGAGGATATATGCAGTGGAGAGATCTAACATAGGTCCTAATAAAATACTAAAAACATGAAAGAAATTGGAACAACAATATGACTGAAATATACTATAAATAAAAGTGACAAAAATACAATGCAATATGGAGGAAATGGTCACTCCATTTATATGATATAAAGAGCTACATTGTACTCCATACAAGAGTACCTGATAGATCTTCATATGAATATAATAGTATATAGATGATTGTAATATACTACTATGATGATATTTATATAGGAATATAGATTCCTTGGCCAAAACTCTACCTAGAAATACAAGGGGACACCTTGCATATTACAACTTGCACAATGCCACTTGTGCATTTATTACATTACTTGAAGTAACTTAGATAACTTCCCCCTAAAGTAATATCCTATCCTAACTATGTACCTAAGGTGGTACATTTACATGACCAAGATGATGTAATATACTCTAACTCTAACAAAAGCAAACAAAGGGGAAAAGGAGGCCCAAACTTGCACTTAGAAATTTTGAGGGACTCCTTAGGAATCCTAAGGAAAAATGACTCATTTTGATGGGTCAATTTTCCATGTCTACATTTTTCCCTCTCTTTAATGCATTTATGGAATAATAAATGTGTCAAAGAAATATGTAGACACCTATGGATGAAAAATAAAGAGCACAAAAAAAGGGGGTAGCAGGTTTAGAAGAAGGGATGGTGCAAAAATGGTATCATTCTAAACACTTTAACATTTTTACACGCAAATCGGGTCATTGATGACTTTAATGTCCTTGAGACCAAGGTGTCCCCTCGGGTTTCATAAGGAATGCATTCCTAAATAAACTCAAAAAATGTAGACATAGAAGAAAATAGAGAAGCAAATAGAAAGAAAAATGAAACAAAAATATGAGAGAAAGAAGGGGAGGGCAATAATGAATTTAAATTCATCATGCGAGGAAAAGAAAAGGGTCTCTAGAGAAAAAAGATAAATGGTGCTTCCCACACACCATTCAACTATTACAAGGAATGAGGATAGTGTAGCAGCAGAGTGAGCATGGGTAAGGACCAAAATCCAACCTCTAAACTAGGCTAGAATAGGATTCAAGTATTTTTTTGTAATTTTTATCTCTTTTTTAGAATAAATTGTTGTGCATGTCCCGATGCAAATTTGGGTTCGGGCCATAAATCTGTGCCCCATAGATACAAGCACAAATTCATGAATTTGAGCCCTAGAGAATACGGGGTATGAATCTAACAAAGAAGAAAAAAAGAGAAAGAGAGAGAAGAAGGAGAGAGAAAATAGGAAGAGAAGAAAGAAGACCAAAAAAAGAACAATTTTGATTAATCTCGATTATGCTTTGAGTTTTACTGCATAAATGATGGTTAAACTGATAAAAAATTTATTGATATTTTTGGTTGCAGCATGATGTACTGGAAAGAGTAGAGAGTGGCAATCGATCTCCTTAGAGGAGACACTATAATAGCTCATAATAGTAGAGCAAGACACACTATGGGTAGTGGGGCTACTATGCTACTGATAGCATTAGTAGAGAGGTGGTACCTAGAGTCTTCAACCTTCAGGCTACCTATAGGAGAGATGATCGTCAAACTGGAGGATGTGTGGTAGATTTTGTACATTTCCATTAGGGGAGGAATGTTTATAGAGCACAAAGGTGTTGAACAACATGACAACTATTGTTGGAAAAAATGATACATGAGATCCAATAGAGTGGTCTCCATGTAGATGAGATATTGTTATGATATGGAGTGGAGGCATTGATGACCATGCTCTATGGGATGTTGGTTGGATTCTTGGCATATCATACTAGTAGGAGACACATACCATGGGTGCTAGAAAGAGTTGCAGATATGTGGGACCATCAAGTGTGGTTCACATGGGGTCCATATGTGTTGGTCCATTTGTATAGGATATTATACAATGTCTTGTAGAAACAACATATAGGACTAGTTTGTACAATATTACTCTAATTTTGGTGATGGGAGAACATGGTTTGTTAGCAATTTGAGTTATTTTGTGTTGTCATTGATGTCACATGGATCACATTGAGTTTTGGTGGCAAAAGCACTTCATAAATAATCATTTATGATATTTTGGAGAGCAAGGATATATACAAGGTTTTGTGGCATAAGAGGCATATAATATATAATTTTTTTAAATATTATATTAATGGTTTTTATTAAAACCAATGGTAAAGGTTTTTATTAAAACCAATGACAAAGGTTTTTATTAAAACCAACGACAAGGGTTTTTTATTAAAACCAACGGAAAGGGTTTTCATTAAAACCATTGGAAAGGGTTTTTTATTAAAACCACTATGCTAAGACTTCTCCAAATTATAATGGATTAAAAGGTTTTCCAATAAAACCTAGGCACAAAAAGTTTCATGGTGAAATTCAAAAGAATGAAGGAGATATCCCAATTCAAAGTTAAGAGGTGAATTATTAAATTTTTATTTAATAATTCTAAGGTCTAAAAGTTGAATTACATTATCCACCAACGTGCAAAGGTTGGGGAGATTAATAAAGTTCACCGATGTCATTCGAAATATGGACGTGCATATAAATAAAAGGTTAAAACCTTTGTTTTTTGAAGACTGAACATAGCGCATGAGATAGAGTTGTCGAAAGGGAGCAGCGAAGAAAGAAGGATAAATAACTTTCGATTTGAGAGCAAGATCAAGTAAACAACATGGGAAAGTGACATCACACAGGAGCCTATAGCACAGTTGGTAGCACACAAAATTTGCACAAGGTAGGTTCGTTGTTCGAATCCCGCCAAGGGTAAAGTGTTTTGCTAAGAAAGTAAAATCGAGTTTCAGATTTGAGTGCAGGTTAAAGTTGGATGTTTGGGATTAAAATCCCAACATGGGCTAGCACCCATGTGGTAAGCGCTTCACAGCGCTAAGTGATAGGAACGGAGTTCGACTCCTGCGAAGGTGTGAAGGCACATTAATTTTTTCAAGGCATTTTGGCAAAGATGATTTCGAAGGTTACAAAGGTAGTGAATTTTATATAAAGGTATTTATCTCTAGCGCATGGTAATATTTGATATTACCAAAGTTTTGGTGCATTGAAAATCATTTCTATTATAACTAGGGAGTCATAAGGTATTTAGTTAAAATAAATGATTGTTGTATGTGCGTAGGGAGTTATAAGGTGTGAAGTTAAATATTTGTGATTGTTGTACGTGGAGTTATAAGGTGTGGAATTAAAAATAAAAGCATAGGTGCTTGCTATATATGTTAATGAAATTAGCAATTCATAAGGTTGAGAAGTTTTGAACTTGTTATATGTCCTAGTGCATGATTTAATTATGAAATTAAACTAGGAACTTGAAACCTAGTTAATTGCTACCTTGATTTAGAAGACATGCACATGAGTTAGGGTTTGAAGTTGAAGACAAATTGCTTGATTATGTGCCTTGGCTATTGAGAGGAAGTGGATGGATTAGAAAATCAATTTTAGGGATAAAATTGATGTTTGAGTTTTATGATTGCTTTAGTGGAGTTCATTGAGAGTATTGCCATTATTGAGGAGATTTTTGTTATTGTCTTGAGAAGCATATTGTTGGATACTTGTTGAGTACATTACCATTAGTTGAGACCATTGAGGAGATAATTTTCTAGTCACTTGTGGATACATTTGTCTTTCATTTGAGGAGATCATTGTTGGCTATTTGAGAGACCTTTGCTTGAGGGAGTTGTGCTTGTTTATTGAGAGCTTATTGACATTGCATGAGGAAGATATTATTGAGAACCTATTGCTATCACTTGTGGAGATTTTCCTTGGTTGGTTGAAGTCCTCATTGTTATTGCTTGGAGAGGTTTTCATTAGAGAGCTCATTTGCCATACATTTGAGAGTACATTGTTGAGCATTGTTGTTATCCATTTGAGATTACATTATTGAGCATTGTTGTCATCTATTTGAGAGATCATTTGTCATACATTTTTGAGATCATTTTGGATTATTGTTGTCATCCATTGAAGAGTACATTGCCATTCATTGTTGAGCACATTGTTGAGTATTATCATAATTCATTTGTTATACATTGTTGAGTTCATCATTGAGCCTTGCCTTCATTGATTTGTGGTTGAGATTTGAGTGCTACTTAAGAGTCATTGGTTGAGTCTTTGGGAAGGCTTTTGGGATAGAATTTTTGGACATATTTGAGACAGCTTTTGTGCATGATTGGTTGAGCCTTTAAGAAGGATTTTGGGACAGATTTGTGGACAGATTTGGGACAGCATTTGAGAAGGATTTTTTGAGCCTTTTTGAAGGCTTTGAAAATATATTTGGGACATCATTTGAGCAGGATTTTTTTAGCCTTGTGAGAAGTCATTGAAGCAGATTTGTGATCAATGAGAGAGATAGGATAGAAATAGAAAACACATCAACACCAATTGCCTAGCTAAGAATATCAATGGATAGCCTAGCTGAGAAGATTAGTGGATAGCCTATCTAAGCAGATCAATGGATTGCCTAGCTGAGTAGATCAGTGGATAGTCTAGCTGAGCAGATCAGTGGAGAGCCTAGCTAAGAAAATCAGTGGAGCCCACCTGAGTAGATCAGGACAGCCTAGCTTTGAGCAGATTAAAATAATTATTTGTATTGGGATAAGGATCCTTATTTCTTTGTGAAATATTATAAGGAGATTATCTTGTGGACTACCCCACATTGGGGGAACCACATTAAATCTTGTGTCTCAATTGTGTGTGATGATTTGTGCACTTGCTTACTATTTCTATCTATGTTATTAATGCACATTGCTATATTTGGTTATTGTAATTGAGGACACTAATTGATATTGGTTTAGAAAGAAAGAAAAAATTGGGCGCTATATTGTTCACCCCCCCTCTCAGTATAAGCTTGTTTTCTTCATGGTTGTTTGAAGACATCATGCACTACCAAGACCATTACCCAACCTAGAGTTATGAATAGAAATAGATGGACCAGAGACCTAGAGAAAATCTAGAGGATGTATGTAGCTATCCTACCACTAGGGATACAGGTCATAAATGAGCTAGAAGACAATATGATCATATGGATACCATAACATCTACACCTTAGTTGGATGGAGAATGGAGTGAAGCTAGCTAGAGTTAGGAGGATCAAGAGATATCTATGAAGAAGGAGTAACTAAAGCTCTATAAGTTTGATTTAGTCCAATGGTAGTTTGACATCCTTCAGGAGATACCATGCATGGGAAACTATTGGTTTTGGTAGGTTCAAAGGGAGCCATCAAGAGTTGAAGGGGATCCTAATGTGAAATGACTTACTGAGGAGGACTTGGATGATCCCCTCTATGTCGATCCAAGAGTGTATGATATTGAGGTGGTTCTTATATAAAAGAGATGGTACCGAGGTATTATACCCCTAAGGATCTCCCCATAGATACTAGTGTAGAGGCTCTAGGTCATGATCCATTGAGTGTAGCTCGCCTTGTGAGAGGTCACCTAATACACAACTGAGCATTGACAAAGGGGTGTAGACCTTCATATATAGACACATATTTAGATTATAATAAAGATGGTGATGGTCATGAGAATGGCCATCACCCTCTTTGGCTCAAGGGGAGGGGGAGTATCCAGAGGTGCTCCCACAATAATAGTATCTAGACTAAGTAGAACAACAGGGGATGCCTCTACATCGATGACAATAGGATATAGTAGGACTGTAGGTTAGGAGGGCCCAATGAGGTAGAGGAAGGCACTATAGGTTCGAATAGTAACCATGTAGAAGGATATTGACCTGCTACAGGAGGATAGAGGGATTGTAGAGTGCCCTGAATATGGACCTTGTATCAAGGGCTAAGGTAGACTGCCTCATGAGGGAGATGAGCCAACTAGAGAAGGAGTGATAGTAGGCTTAGGTTGAGGGGATGGTTGTCACTATGAGTAGCCATCGGGGTGAGGAGATCTACCTACTATAAGAGGAGTTGTCAAGGGTAGGGGAAGATTGGATATATATTTATAGAGGAAGATCTTCTACTAAACCTTGTACATTCAAGTAGTTTTTATGAAGTAGAGAGTGCTCATATCATCATACTTATAGACATAGGGTAATTCATGATCTAGGTCATGGATTATTTTATGATCCATGAACATACCCCTACCAGGACCACCTCCAACAGGTGATGTAGATGAGATTGGATCATAGAGCTAGGGATAGGATCGGGATGACATGCCAATTTTGAGTGTGACATGCAACCCTAGGTATGGTCAAGTGTGTCGAGCATAGATTATGGTACATCGACCAAGCTGATGTGTACTCCTAGATATCGAGTAATACATGTTGTATTATATGTGTGTATGAGTGAGTGTAAATTTTATGTGTTTTGTTGATTTTTAGTTATGCATGAATGAACTTAATAGAAATGAAATGAATTGAACTAATGAAATGCATGAATGAAAAATGAATTAACTAATGAGATGCATGATGAGATGAAGTTAACTAATGAAATGCATGAGTATATGAGGAGATGGAAAGAAAAAATTGATAGAAGAAAGAAGAAAAGGAAAAAGAAAGAAAAAAAAAAGCTCTATCCAAATTCATACCTCATAAAAACGGACCATGAATTCATCATAGAGAAAATTCGTGCCCCATATGGACAAAGCACAAATTCAAAAAAAAATATGATGATGAAGGAGAAGGTTAACAAAGGAAAAATAAAACAAAATGGTGCTTAGAGTATGATATTTGAATCAGTGTAGGTTGTAAGGGGTCAATGTGATAAAACAAACATAAACTAAGCAAAAATAGGAAAAAATGGTGGAGTGGGACCTTGTGAGGATGTATGCTCACAAATGCTTTAGGATGGAGAGAAACCTGTTGTGGGTGTAGTGCTTGCGAGTGGAAATGAAGTTATGTTGTGAGGGTGTAATGCTTTCTAAATATAACACGACATAGTGGAGTGTTACCCACTATGGGTGTGTGCTTGCTAGTAGATATGGTTGGAGAGAACCTACTAGGATGTATGCTCATAAATTATCTTATAAAGGCTATCCCTCACTTGGTGTTCATGAATTTATCCCGTATGGGGTGAAATATTTGATTGATTTGCCAAAATGAGTGTAACCCAATAGGGTTTTGGTGTGCAAAAGATGAGTGAGCAAAGAAAAGCATAGTAAAACAATGTGTGTGTGTGTGTGCATGTTTTATATAGAAGGAAGAATATTGAAGTAAACAATGTTGTGTGTGTGTGGTCCTTTTGAAATTTCAATAGCTAAGAGATGTATGTAAGATAGTCAATGGTTGTATGAACATCATAAATTATATTCACGCAATATCTACCATATCCTATGAGGATCCCTTAATAATTGAAATATCAAGAAGGAAAAAGTGTGAACAAAATAAGATGTACAAATAGAAGGAATGTATATCCTTTATCTTGCAAAAAAGAAGAAATGATTGAAAAATTTCAAAGGACAAAGGACATACAAGAGATGAAAAACTATATCCCTTGACATGGAGAGATTTATAATTATCAAAACTTGTAAGGTCAAGGAATATATGAGAAGATAAAAGAAAAATATAATAAATGCAATTATAAAAATGCATGGAGATGTGCCCTAGGTTGGGGGTTTGCTGAGCATCAGTGACCTAGTATGAGTGCAATGCATGTGAGCTAGAACCTAACTAGGTTTCATCACTTAACTCATTATGAAGTCCCCAAGAATCTATATGATCAAGTAGAAAAATATCTATATGACAAGGAAAGATGTAGAGTGGAACATAATGTCAAGCAATTCATGCAAATTATGATAGGCAGTCATGCACTATGAGTAAGCAACCAAAATACAAGATGAAAAATGATGACGTAATCATTTTAGGTGCATTATGTTCATTGGTTCTTTAAGTTATTTATCATCTAATATTGCTAAATGATAGGCACCTAAGAGAAACTTGGTTGTTCTGACAAAGGGTCCTAGCCTATTGGGCTAAAACTTTCCTTTCATATTTATGCAAGCATTCGTGTTCGGGTTTTCTTTAAGAACAATATCCCCAACCTCGAAATAATGAGTGCAAACTTTCTTAGAGTAAGATCCCTTGAGCATATTCTAATAGGCTTGAAGATTCTCTAAGGCATGGATGCACTTTTCATCCAATAGTTACAATTGATGCAAACGATCTAAAAAAAAGTGGAAACACACTTTGATGGTACCATATTTCTTAGCTATTAAAATAATGACACAAGGGACTAACTCCTTAAATAAAAGGCTATAATGAAGGAAATCTTCATGAGCCACGTAATAAATATTATCCTTCGTAGAACATTATATGGGAGTTGCTAAATTAAATTCAACACATACCTTGAATGTGCCTTCCTTATTAGTGACAAGAACAATGACTCCTAATTGCTCAAGGTCTACATGAGACATATAGGAATGGGGTCCACTTGAGAACTATTAGACTCAACATGGGTGACACAAGGGACTGGTCCATCAAAGAAGAAGCTATTTCAAAGGATATCTTCATGATCCATATCACAAAGAGTATCCTCCTCAACATACTCCCTTGGGATTACAACTAACTCACGATGCACCAAAGTTATCATATTGTAAAACAAAATGTTAGAGGGAGAAGGTGGTCCCTTATCCTCATTACTCGATTCCAAGCCATGATGGTTCATAAATTCAGCATAAGTAATGATTTGATCACAATCAATTGGTAAGGGTTGGTTTTTAATGGGGATGTAACCTATGCCACATCACCCAAGCCAAATCTCAACTTTTAAAGGTTCTTGAAAACCTTTCTATTGTGGACACAACCCCTTACCTACATATCCCATACTAGATAGGATTTGCTTAGGAAGTGGGTAATCATTGGATAGATAAAATGGGCAAAGGTTATTTATATCAAATAAGGGTTGCTACCATGGATATTTTCTTCATGGGATATACCCACGAAGATAAAGGTACACATACCAATGTGTACTACTTCACCTTTTTTATGGTGTAAACCCATAGTTTGAGGTGAAGGTGTCAACTTAGCTAGATCTAGAAGAGGATTATCACCAAGTAGATTAGCTTGATCTTATAATAAGATTATTATTTATGGTTCCTTATTCTGAAATTCTCAAAGTCCTTTAAAATCCAAGAATTTCTATGAAGAGACACAAATGGACAAAAATTGATGCTAGATTGAGCTTGCTCAACCATTGAATAATATTGGAATGGATAAGGGTTGTCCGCAATGGTGATAAGCTGATTTTTAAACTCATACTTCAAACATTGACAAAGAGTATAAGGGACACCCCTCATGGCATGAATCCAAGGGCTTCCAAGAATAAAATTAAAATATGTGGGGCAAGACACCACATAAAACAAAGTGTCTAAGATATTGGTTTCTACCCTAAGGGGAAGGGATAGAATGCCACAGGCCTCTTGGGACTCATTGTTGAAAGCTTTTATGATAAAATTAGATTTGGTTAAATCTTCCTCCTTTAATCCAAAATTTTTAAAAGTATTATAAATGCATATATTTATAGAGGAACCATTGTCCACCAAGATCCTCTTAATGAACTTTTTTCCAATATATCTAGTGATGTAAAGAGGAGAATCCCCTTGCAAATTTGAGGAAGGAAGCTCATCATCATAAAAAGATATGTGATTTATCCCAAGAGTTCCTACAATATTGGCTACGTTTCTAGTGGGAAGATCTTGAGAGACAGATTGTTGACTTAGAAGCTTCAACAAGGCTTCCCTATAAGTATAAAATTTCTAAAAGGTATATCTTGGTAAGTGTATAACTTAACTATTATTGAATGTCGAAGAAGACTTTTGATTGTGTATTCAACACTAAGGTTGGTTTTTCTACACATGTGCTCCTTTTTTGGGTACTCTTGAGAACTAAGGATGGTCTAGAGGGTTGGTTGGATGTAGAACTTATCTTCTCTAAAATTTGTTGAGTCGGTTGAGCTTGAGCTTGTTGCCTTGTAGTAGTTGTTATCATACCAACCATATTCTTGTAGGGAGGTGGCACATTATGATATGACACTTGATTAGCTATCTATTATTTGTGATTAGGTAGGGGATTTTGGAAGATCCCCATATCTTGATTAGTTGTAGGTGTCTATTGAGTAAGAGGTTGATTAGTTAGAGGGTTGTGGATAGTAGGTTAGAATTCATCTATAACAAGATGATCCTCATATATTAAGTCCTAAACTATGTGTTTCAACCTCTTACATGAGTTTTTTGTGTGCCCCTCCACTCTATGATACAATGCTGACTAGGCTTATACCAATATTTCATTGTATTAGGTTGCTTTATGGAAGGCAACTCAACCATCTTAGCTTCCAAAAGCTACTTAAGAACCGATGAAGTAGGTTAGTAGAGTCTAGTAAAATTTCTTGGTGGGGTTTTTTGAGGTTTGCCAAGTACCAACTTCTACAAGGTACTTGTGGCATTAACATTGTTGGTCTACTTATTATCTGTTACCCCATAACCAACTACAAGCTTATTTTTATATTAGGTATTTTCTTCTTCTTTTGTTAACTTGATTTGACCAAATGAGAGTCTTCTATACTCTCCTTGCCAAATCAATTGCTTGTTCAAAAGAGGTAACAGTTGTTGTTTCCAATTCATATGAGATATGTTCTTATCATTTTCCAATAAATATCTCTAACATGTCTCAAGGAAGTAAGGCGTATCTTAGTCATCCAACTAGACTTCTCCATCGAGACATGAATTTTGAAAAAATTTCATCTTTACCTTGCTTTAGGAGATACAAATCTTGAATGGTTACTCTTTTCTCCACATTAGCTCCAAATTGTTGAACAAATAACTCAGTTGTTTTCTCAAAGTTCCTCAAAGAATTATGGGGTAGTTGATAATACCATTCCAATGCCATAGCACCAAGACTCTTAGGGAACATCTCTAGCAACAACATATCATCATATATAATATTATGGCATGTTGTTTTGAACTCCTTAATTATTCTATTAGATCCTTTATTCCCTTGTATATAGGTAAAACTAGTATTAAAAAATGCTTAGGGTAGGGCCTAGTGGCTACCATGGGATCTAGGGGTTGATTGCACATTTCCTTAAAGTTGTAATTGAAACTCAGAGCTTGAAGTGAAAAGAGGGGAAGAAGATTAAAAAGAGGGAGAATAAAAAGATAAGATTAAAAGAAGATTAAAACATTTAAGAGGTATTTGATTAAAAAAGATGATATAAATCTAGCTGAAAGAAAAAATTAAGAAGGAAATTATTTATTAAAAGAAAAAAGAAGAAATTGACTTAAATGTTTAATGAATAAAAATGTTTCTTCTAAGATGAATGCATTTAAAAGAAAAAATTATATTTTTATGTATTCTATTTTAATTTGATATTTTCTTTTAGTTTTTATATGAAATATAATCATGTATGAAAGTAAAAAATTGGAAACAAATCCATTCTTAATACTAGTTGTCTCACTATACTTGTCAAACTTTGCATATCGAAATTGTTATTATGTAATACCCCTAGATTTCCTAAGAGGAGGTTATAGGTAGGTTTTTGAAAGAGAATTTGGTTAATATTGGGTGCATTATCACTGTTATGGTATGGGTTATGGAATGGGATGTTTTGTGTAGTATCTTGTTGTGGGATGTAATTCACATTTGGTGGAACAAAAGAAGGAATATCGATATTATAAGAATGAGAAGAAAATTGAACATTATGGTGAAATGCACTACTAGTTAGGGGAGGTTGCAGAATTTTTCCAATGTTGGTGGTTATTGTAGTAGCATATGTAGGTTTATGAAATGGATTAACATGATGCTTAGATTGAAACAAAGTATTGACATGAATGTTGAGAGGCAAATTGGTTTGATGATGAGACGCTCCAACTTCTTTGAAGTGGGTGTCTTCATTCATGGCCTTATCCAAGGTTTGCTTGTTTTATCTATAAAAATTCAAGAAAGAATTATATGACTTGAAGGTGAATTGACTATGAGGCCCTTTAATAGGATCAAATTCCTCACCAGTATCTATGTCCTCTTCTTCTTCTATATTGGGATTCTCCATATCAACTTGATCATCCTCATGGCATAGAGGATTCTCTTTTGGATCTATCATATTTCTCTTGTTCCTAAGGTTTGAGGTCATAGTATTAAGAGAAAGAGAAAGGGAAGAGAAAAACTAACACAAACAACAAAGGACACAAAAGAGTTTTTTTTTTTCTAATCTATGCAAACAAATTAAATGGTCTTGTTTATAGTTTAGAAACCAAAATAAAAAGGGACAAAATAAAAAAGGCTTCCTAGATTACCCACTAAGGACGTGTTTCACATTGGGTTCATCAAATATGTAGAGGGAGAAAATGTGCCCTACCACTTACGATTCTCAGTTGGATCTGTTGGGAGCTGGGATGACCGCGGGGGTATGTTGATTTCTATAACGATACCAATATAGCCATGGATTCAGCTAATTATTTTTATCTCAGGTCTTTGATTTAGTTATTCAGCCCTTGAGACTTAGGGTTTAGGTTATTATTGATTTAATTTATAAATAGAAAGAATATTTTACTTTTTTGGATCATCGAAGAATTAGAACTTAATTTACGTATACTACGCATAAGAGACTTTGGCCTATCAAAGTGGCTATGAGTCTTTGCCCTCTCTGAGTGGTTGTGGATTTGTTGTGGCATTGATTTGATCGGATTTACTATTTGCTTATTGTTTGGATTGGAATTGATAATTGCATATTGTTTGTGGTATTGGCAATTGAATTTGAAATTATTATTGTTGCATGTTGTTAATAATAATTTGCTATGGGAGTGTTGTGGCAGATATTAAATTAATTGTGTCGTTCTACAAGTGGTATTAGAGCATGATTCTGGAACACTAAAAATTAACAAATATATTTGGTGCCCTAAGAAAATAAAGCTTCTAATTTTTTGCAAAAGAAAATGTACGTTTGATTTTCCAAATTAATTAGGGTTTATTTATTTATTTGGCTCAACTTCCTTCTCTACTTTATATTAATAATTAAATTAAATTTAATTATTAATAGAGCAAGCAAGCACTTATTTTCAATTGTATTCTTGTACTCATTTTCAATTGTCTTCTTGCTCTTCTCCGTATTTCTAGAATTAATCAAGTTTTTTTGTCATTATTCGACATAACTCTCTACTTTATATTAATAATTTAATTTAATTTAATTTAATTATTAATCAAGAGAGAAAGCACCCCTTTTCATTTATATTTTTATTCTCCTCCATTTTTCCAAAATTAATTAGGGTTTTTAAGTTATTTGGCCTAACTCTCTCCTTTAAATTTATAATTAAATTTAATTTAATTATTAATAGAGAGAGCAAGTGTCTCCATTGTCTTTTCATTGCATCTTCTTCCACTCCACATAATTCACTGTTTCACATTTCATTATTTTAAATTATTAAACATCCACTTCTGGCTTTCACATTTTTTTATTGTTTATTTTATTTTTTTAATTATTAAGCACCTACCCTCACTTTCACTTCACATTTATTTTTGAATTATTAAAAATCCCTCAAACCTTCACATTTCATTTTTTATTATTAAATCCTCCACTTTCTCCTTTCATTTCTTTTTTAATTATTAAACCCTATCCAAGGTTTCAAATTTTATTTTATTATTAAATCCCCCACTTTAACATTTTATTTTTTTTAATTATTAAACACCAACCGTCAATTTTTTTATTATTAAATTTTACCCAATACCACTTGCTTTCACTCTTTCTCATTTTAATATTAATAATTAAAATTGAGATCACATTCTTTCTCATTTTTAAACCTTTACTTCTTAATTAATAAAATTATTTAATTAATTTTAAAAAAAGGATTAGGTATTGTAAATTTTTGTGGAAGTCCTATCATTTGATGTTTGTCTCTTCAAGTTTATCAAAGTGCATGAGTGAACCTACTACAACTACTGGTTGAACACAAGTTGACATTCGATTACAACGTACTACATTTTCAGAAGAGGTATATATAAGCAAAAATAAGCGCCAAACCAAAAACCTTTTTAAGCATCATAACATTCCTATTAATATTAATAGTTTTGACCAACGTCTTCTTTCATCCTTGAGCACTATGTCTTCCCCTGAACTCCACACCCCAAGTCCTTCATCTCCAACTTCTAACCCTTCCATGGGTATTCCTACCTCTAACACTCCACCTAGTAATCCTCTTCTCGATACTATTGACCCTTACCTATGTGCATATCTTAGAAAACAAGAAAAAGCAATTAATTCTATTTATGAATACCTAGAGGACATTAATAAATACCTACATTTATCCTCTATTATAACTCCTCAACTACTAGAGTCTCAACAAACCATAATGCAACAATCCTTACCCATTCAACAAGTACCAAATATTTCTATTCATCCTCATCCACCACCTAGTCATAATCCTCCAACTTATGATGTTTACGACCTAGTTTTTGCTTTTGATTTGGATTCCTCAGTAGGAGGTGCTTCAAATTTTTTGGAATAGCCTCATGATGTTCAGGTTCCTCACATCAACATACACACCTTTGAAGGTGTTAACCCTTGAATATGGTTGGCCAAAATTGAAGGCCTTATCCATTTACACCATATTCTAAAACAAGGTCATGTTGCATTAGCAACTTCTAAATTGGGTACTCAAGCTTATAAATGGTTGTTATGGCAGCATCATCAACATGGTGGCCCTCTTTTATGGTCTCAATTTAAAAAATGATTTCTTCAAAGATTTGATAAGGGATATTTTGCATTATATGTGGTACATCTTATGCAAACTAAGCAGATAGGAATAATGTAAGACTATTGCTTCGAGTTCACAAGTCTATTTGCCTATACACAAGAATTGAGCCCAAAAATGGTGGTCTCTATCTTTTGCTATGGACTTGAGGATAAAAATTTAGAAGGAAGTTGACATGTATGATCTTTATACCCTTGATGATGCACAATGTATAGCTCTAGCGGTAGAACAAAAACTCCAAGATTTTGGTCCTCCATATAGACGTGATTTCAACTCTCATTGTCCTTATCACAATTTTAAACTTTCCATGAGATTTTTTTGTTTTAAATATCGTTCATATCATCCATGATATTAGGCCTATGAAGAACGTCATAGCTTTCATTTATAATATGGATATGGATCAATTTTTGAGGAAGATTCATCATAATATGATCCATCCATAGAACTAGGACAGCAACCACCAGAAGTAGATGAAGAAGAACAAGAGGATGATATCGTGTCTCTTTCTATTCCTGCACGTATGGGTCTTCAATATCATAACATGACTATCAAGGTACAAGGATTCATTAAAGAACAACATGTTAATGTTTTGATTGATTTAGGTAGTACACAACTTTATAGATTATAATATAGCAAAGTCCTTAGGCTTGTATATCAGTACTTCAAATCAAGATAAATTTCAAGTCTTAATTGTAAATGGGGGTACTGCTCAATGTGTGGGTTGAACATCTAAAGTTACAATTCGAATAGTAAATTATACTTGGATGGGTAATCTCTTTGCTATAAACTTGGGAAGCTTAGATGTCATTTTGGGTGCACAATGGTTATCTCAACTTGGCGATATTACTATTAATCTACAAAAATTATACATCAAGTGGACATAGAATGGAAGGGTCATTTGTCTTCAAGGAATTCAACCTCCTCCCTCCAAGTTTATCAATTCACATAGCATGGAGAATATATTGAAGAAAGGTGATCATGGTTTTCCCTACCCAAGTGAATTACATAAAGGTTCAATCCTTGGATTCATCTCTTATAGCTCTTCCATTGGATCTCCAAAATATTATGGATAGTTATGAAGAAGTATTTATTAATCCAATAAGTCTACCTCCTAAGAGCACACATGATCACACCATCCATCTGAAACCTAGTAGTCAACCTCCTAATGTGCATCCTTATCGCTATCCACAACCCCAAAAGTTAGATATTGAGAATCTAGTCCAAGAAATGTTAGAGCATGGAATCATCCATCTAAGCATTAGTTCATATTCCTCACCAATGGTGATGGTATACCATAAGGATAACTCATGGCACATGTGTCCTTATTTTCATCCTCTCAACAAGATCACTATCAAAGATAAGTTTTATATCCCTATTATAGATGACTTGTTGGATGAATTACATGGTGATAGGTATTTCACTAAACTAGACTTGCACTTTGGTTTTCACCAAATTAGGGTTAGAGAAGAGGACATTCCTAAAACTACTTTTTGTACAAATGAGGGTCATTATGAGCTCTTCCTCATGCCCTTTGGTCTCACTAATACCCCTTCTACTTTTCAAAGTCTCATGAACCATGTATTTCAACCTTTTATTCGTAGTTTTATCCTAGTCTTCTTTGATGATATTTTAATATACAACAAATCATGGGAGAATCACCTAATTCATGTTGACAAAGTCCTTCATCTGACACAAAAGGAAAAACACTTTGTTAAAATATTCAAATGTGCCTTTGGGGTCCAAGAAGTAGAATATTTGGGACATATAGTATCTCATGAAGGAGTCAAGGTAGATCGTAATAAAATCAAGCTATTCAATATTGGCCCTTACCTAAATCCCTTAAAAAAAATCATGGATTTCTAGGACTCATGTTATTAAGAAAATTTATTTGCAACTATGGCAAGATTACAATGCCTCTCATTGCTCTTACCAAAAAGGATGCTTTTATTTGAATTGAAGTTGCTTCTCGAGCCTTCCAAGCCCTCAAATAGGTTATGTATTCCACTTTAGTTTTGTCCACTCCTTATTTTAGCAAACCTTTTATCATTGAGTGTGATGCTTCTGGAACAAGTATTGGAGTTGTTTTAATGCAATATGGTCACCCATTGGCCTTTGAAAGTAAGCAAATTTTAGGCAAGAATTTGGGATGGTCCACTTATGAGAAGAAAATACTAGCTATTTTACATGCCATAAATAAATGAAGGCATTATTTGATAAGTAGTAATTTCATCATTAAGACCAACCATAGTAGCCTAAAGCATTTCTTAGAACAACGTCTCTCATGCCCTGAATAAAATAAATGGATGATCAAACTTTTGGGTTATGATTTTATCATTGAGTATAAGAAAGATAAGGAAAATATGGTGGTTGATGTTTTATCTCATAAATATGAGGATGATGTGGCCATCAATTTCATCTATGGTCCTTTTCCACAGTGGCTTTCTCAACTTCAAGAAGAATGGCTTGTTGATTCAAAGACTATTCAAATCATTCAAGATATAAAAATGGGATCAACATTACATTCTTCTCATATTCATATGGAGTGCTTTGCAAAAAATATTGTATTTACCTTCCTC